>JAVQJL010078753.1:0-18289 GCA_036024295.1 Nannoperca obscura
TCTGCAGACTCAGGCTCATGCTGAAGACATGCTGCAGACTCCACAAAGCTGAGAGGCACAGGCACCGTCAGGTCCTGCAGCCTTCCCACAGTGGAGTCTCCTCAGCTGTCTGTCGGCACGAACACGTCCTACACTAACACTAACACTTACACTAACCACGTCATTTTATCCAAGGTGTTTTCTACTACTCTTATACTGTGCATAGTTTAAAAGCCTACACACTCCAGGCTGCAGCATGGCATCGTACATGCCTACTAACTTCTTAGACCTCATTAATTTCCTTGTCACATGCTGTTTTTCTAGTTTAGTTCAATTTTATTCAACTCTCTGTGGGTTCCTATGAAATATAATCACAAACAGCAATACTGTATTCCCTCCCACAACATATAGTTTTTCACTGAATCACTTGGAAAACCACCAGCTCTATGTTATCATGGTTTCAAGCCTTTGGTGGCAGCTAAGGCTGGAGCTAGGAAGGTGCATAATTTGCTTCCAGCATTCACAGCTGCCCCTCTGGGAACAACATTCAGCATATCCAGAAGGCAGGCAATGGCTCGTATCTGAATACCAATACACCGCTTAGATCCCTGTTGCTACACTGGCTCTTAATCCACCTTTGCTACAACTGCTGGCACAAAGCTGAGTGAATCATATCACTGCCCGTGTTATTGCTGGAGGCAAAGGCATTTGGAAGAGACGAGATAATTAGCCAAAGTCAACAGCGGTCTTGAAGTTGTCCTTACAATGCGCTGTTCCCACAACGTCTGGGAAAACGGACTAATCCATGGCCTTTAAACCTTGTTAACCTCAAATTAAACCAAACATTGTTTACACCAACAGAAAGTTTTGTTAATTCTTGTTCACATCCACACATTTTTAAATAAATATATTTCAGGCTGAGTTAGAGATTAATGTGTATGTTTGGATATTTTACTTCTACAGAGAATCCTCGAAACCAGCAGATACATGTGTATACTGTAGGTCTGTGACTCGTGGGATGTAGTTGTTGAATGCTCATCAATAATAGTGCCCTGATATAACTTTGTGATGATATGGCGCTATGTAAATAAAACTGAATTGAATTAATACTTGTGGTACAGTATGTGTTAAAGCAACAAGGAGAAAATCCATGCATAAACACATTACTGAATAGAGATAATGCCAGAGAAGTCACCTCTTTTGTTTTCACTAAAACAACCTGCTGTTGCTCTGAAAATAATTATTGTGCACCATACTGACCCTAAAAAGCTCTCACATATACAGAGAAAAGCTCTTGACACTGACATTTTCTCTGAAAAATAAAATTTTTACAAGCACAATAAAAGACTCTTTGCCATTTTCTCATGATGTCTAGGTGTTTTGTAATTTTGCAAACAAACAGTACAGATGGAATGAAAGGTGTGCTTAAGAATAATTGCAATAAGCAAATTTCTCATCATAGATGATTTACAATTAAATTACCTCTTCTTATCAGCACTCTGGCTTGCTTCATTAAGCAAGCTTAACTTTGACCAGAATTTTGAATGTTATGCCATCGGACCTGAAGTCAAACAGAATGAGAGATATTAAAGTGGAAAAAACAGACATCAGAGAAGAGAGAGTCCCTGAACCATGTTAACATACAGACACGCACACACACATTCAAACACCACCTGTCTTGGCCTAAAGCTAGACCCAACTAGCACAGGGATGCTGCTTGTTCAGTGAAGCTGTCAGAAGCTTTGCTCCGCCCTACAGATGTGAAGATGTGCATTTGCGTGCAAGAATGTGTGTATGTGTGTGTGTGTGTGTGTGTGTGTTTGGCTGAGGGAGCTGCAGGGTGCCGCTGTGCAGGAACAGGGGTGATGTAAGTTCAATCCTTTCATGGAGATCAAAGTCGAGCTCCTGGCGCTAACGATCTGATGTGAGCAGCTGGCTGGTTGCCACTGCTGCCACTGACCTGGCTAAAAGTTTTCATTTGGACTAAGATAGATGGCCTTATTTGGCCGTTCTCTGTTTGGGAGACAGGCATGTTAGCAAACAGGGCATCAATGAAGTGGCTAACAGTGCAGAAAGCTGTGGCCACTCGGTACCAATGGGAACTCAGTCTCACTGCCGGCGTAAGGATCGTACAAGAAAAGATAAATACATGCCATGGCTTGTCATGTAGCAGGTAAACCAAGATCTTCTAATCATGCCCCCAACTTACTTTGTATTTTAAACTTTCTAATTACATGGATATGTACAGTACCAGTCAAAAGTTTGGACACACTTTCCCATTCAAGTAAATGGGGAAGTACAGTATAAGTATGTGTAAGGTCATGAGTTGCTACTTGGTCTTTTTTATGAAACACTATGTTGCATTAGTAACTCTTATAATTGGCCATCAAGGCACATAATTAAGAGCAACAATTTAATTTATGTGTTGAATGCATTCCACTGCAGCCTATTCCTGCAGCTAGGTGTATATTTTAGTAAATAATTAAGATAATATTGCCAGATTTTTTACATTTTGTCACACGGCAGGATTCTTATAGGACTTTCTTATGGTGGAGCATGCTTTTCCAAAGATTTTTTTAAACACTAATATAAATCCCTCTGTGAAAAACGTCAGTATGATTTCATTTGAAATGGGCAAGAGAGGCTTGTCACAGACGTAGTACGGAGTACGGAGGCAGTTCAGTGTATGGGCTCTATTTCAATTTCCAATGTCCTTTAGATAAATGTAACCTATGACAGTTTCATTTTGTACATACAACATACTCTCTTAATGGTAACACCTGTTTGTATTCCAGAGATACCCCCTGTATAAGCACAAAGTGACACATGCATCCACCAGCAAGATAAATGGATTTCTTTTCCCCACTAACTCCATACTTACTGTTGCCAGACTCCAGTCAAAAGACCAGTTTTTTTTCTTCCTTTGTCCTGACACACAAACATAGAGAGGTATCCTGTCCCGGTCATAAGAGAACTGCTTTATATCACCCAATTATGCACTGTATATCTGCTCTCTTGTTGTGAGACAAGCTTTTGTGAGTATGACAAAGAGACCTGTGCCTACCAGAGGGTCCGATCTGTCCTAATGGGGCTTGTCTGGCTTTACAGAGGCTTTCAATTTCTTAGAATACAATGCGGTCGATTTCACAGACATACCGCAGAGGTACTGCCACTTCTACATAAGGTAATATGTAGACACAAGTCAAATAAACACAAATCTTTGTGTTAGGTGGCATAGATGGAGAGTTTGTTGGGTACTATTAAGTAGATCAGAAAAAGTGAAATAGAGTTTCTACCTGGGTTGCCATCAGTCTTTGCAGCTTAGATAGCAAGGAATCTAGCATCCTGCACTCATTTGTTAGGCTGCATGTTTTCACCAACACTGAATAAGAGAGAGGCAATGGTCTGATCCAGTGTTGGTAGCACAGCTCTGCCATCCTTCTCCTAGTTCTATACAGCAAACACCTCACGTGAGGGAGCACCTGTACACTCTAGTGTCCTGGAAGATTAAATTGAATACTGTGAAGACACAGTAATCAGTGAATTTTAAATTTCAAATATATAAATATGTAGATCGTCTCAATATGATAAATATGATGATATGAGAATATTTCAGGTTCAGAAATTACTACCTTCTCCAGTTACAGTACAGTTACGTCGTAGTAGTTGCAAAATGCTTGTGTTGTAGTCTTTTCCCAAAGCCATGTCCAGGCCATTGACCAGGCAGACACTATTGAATGCTCTCATGTAACACAAATGTTCATTGATTTTCCTTCTCAACAATGAATTATTAATAAGAAACACGTAGGGACTAGTGCTGGGACAGAAGGGGATGTATGTGGTTGCAACAAAGGCAGATAAATGAAAATTGCAATGGCCTTCTGACTCATATCCCTTTCAACTGTGGGATAATTTTTCTTTATTATAGTGAACATGCTAGCATACATGGTACAGTAAGTGTGATAAGATTCAGTTTCCAATATTTTGGCTTGGAAGATTTACACCAGCTTGATTTATATTGTTACCTACAGCACATACATTTGTAAATCAGGGAAATACCTGACAGTTACTACTGTTATTCTGAACGACTGGGCCCTAATTTGGGGTTCATGTCACTTTAATATCAGAAACTATTATCTTGTAAGAGATCTTGTGAAACCGAGACTGTGTAAATAGAATAAAACTGACCTCTGGGCAACACCTGTTGACATATCTAGGACAAAGATGAAGTCAGTGCTAGAAGTGGGATACATGAACAACTTGGTAACATGACTTATAATTAGTTTCCCACTGAGATACATTAGGTGTTCTTGTTGCAAGTGCACAGTCTTCAGTTTATCATTGCCCTGGGGTCCCAAGAACGACTTCTATTTGAGGTGAGAATTAAGAGTGCCCTAAAATGGATTAGGCCCATATGGCAGTGTGCTGCTTGCCAGGGAGGCCAACACATTTTCAGCTCTAAATTAAAAAGTGTTACATCATCCAAATTAAGAGGTCTTAAGATCTGATAGGTGCAAATACAGCAAGATGGCCTGTTACAGTAAAAATGTATTAATTTAATCTAAAAACCTTCTAATCCCATCAAGTATAATAGCACGTATTTAACATACATTGTGCACTAAAAACAACTTTACAATGGAATTCACAGGCAATTGTAAGGAAAATCTGACATTTTCTGTGCAGGTTTAACACAATTATATAATATAAATAACTTTTTTGGAAGTGACTGCAAATAAAACAGTAAAACCAGCCAAAGCAAAGGTTTACCAGCTGACTTTGCCCACAAGTTCCTCCAGGAGATTCAACATTAACTTTAGAAAATCTCAAGTCAAGGTCAATGCCAGCTAGGATGATAATATGTTTTGAACATATTATCTCCATTTTCCTATGACAACAATTTTGAGCTTTAAGCTTTATCAGGTAGTTTTATTGTCTTCGTATGATTAGTATAAAACCCTTGACAATGATGTTCTAGCTAGCATTGAAGCTGCACAGATTGCCAACATGAGAGATAAGATGAAAACTACTGGGTTTTAGAATCATGCCATCAGACAGTTAATCATTAAATATTTAATATAACAGCATATACAATTTTTATTATTACCAATATGACATTGCATGTGCGATGAAAAGGTGCTAGATGGTGTTATTACAAACAGCATTTATATATGAAGACCATTTCAGTAGTTATTTCCTTACTAACAGTGAAACAAGACAGAAAGTCTGTAGTTATCTTAACACCGCTGTGAGACTGTAATGCTCACAGCGATGCTAAAGAAACAAAAGTTTTCTAGAGTTGTAAATGTTAACTGATGAATAGATTTTTATGTTTCTGATGACTTACAAAGCTAGAGACAGTAAGACATACAGTAAATCCCCACAAGGGATTTTTCACACTCTCGCAACCCTAAAGTTGTTCTTACAAATAGGTAATTACAAATCAATAAAGTGGTAATACAATTTTAGTAACCATTAATAATGCTTTTAGTTACAACTTCCAAAAAAAGATGCTTTTATAAGAAAGTGTTACCACAACAATCCCATTTCTCTATTGGACTGTCAAGGTTGGTAAGTATCAAATAGTGCAAACTTGCAAGAGCATAAACCCTCATGAAGACATTATGCAAAAGAGTCCATATGCAACACACACACACACACACACACACACACAGAGTCACGGTAGAACATATGGCTACATGACAGAATTAATGTGAAAATTAATCTCAACGTATGATTGCATGTTCTACCGCTCAATCCAACTGAATGGGAAATTATAGTTGGTGCATCAACAGTACATACATTGATGTTGGTTGAAAATCACATCATGGTATTCAAGACAGACTCGGAAAGTCTGATTCTATTCATCTTTGATCCTCAGCTGCAATAAGAGTAGCTGATTTAAGGAGAACTGATGAGGCTAACAGAGACTTCATGCAAATCTGTGCAAACACAGAACCATCACAGTTTGACATTCCCCCTGTGACAGAACATTATAAGAGGCTGTAATGTTTATGTCATAGGCCCCATGACGCTGCACTTTCATTGCCTGCTGTTTTTCGCTGCTCTTCCACCACCCACTCTTTCATCTCCAATGAATGATAGCCGTTTAACCCGAGATCTGGGCTGGATATAATTTAGAAACCTACTGTGAAACAGCTCCATGTTTAAAAGCTGTGCTTTATGTGATTTCCTTTGTTATACATAACCCTACTCCTCTCTGTTTTATAACACTAAAGTTAATTAATGGAATTTGAGTGATGGTCAGCAAACAACCTCTTGCAGCTATGGATTCAATTAACATGGATGATGGATGCATTTGGATTTTTCATGACATTTATTTATTCAGTTTTATTTACTGAACTTGGCTGCGGTTAGTGTTCCCTCATCCTGGTACCACATATGTCTTACCCCAATTATTTTGCTTATCCCAGATTTTGACAAGATTTAGAGATTTGAACAAGAAGTTAAAAGTGTGAAGGAACTAGGGGCTTGGTCGGGGGCAGAAAAGAGTATAACACCGAGCAGCAGAGTTTGGGTTCAGGAGCCTGAGTGACAGAAAAACCCACATCCAGACCAACCAACACTGTGAGAGACTCACTGTGAGAGTTTTAACTGGATGACAATGTGTTAACCCAGCATCTTTCAAGGTTCCCACAGCGCTTTACATTATATTACATTACATTTATTTAGCTGACACATTTATCCAAAGCGACTTACAATTAATGCATTTAACCATGTGGAATCATGCAAGTACATTGACTTCATCAAATATGCTGATCTGCTACATTTAGTTTAGTGAAGCCGCTTCACATAAAACAAAGAGCTCCTCCACTAACATCACGAGAAATTATTTCACTTTTATGAAGTATAAGAATTATTGAGGTCCCGCAGCTACCAACATGTTTTTGCAGTCACCTCGTATCTTTTGTGAAAACCCATTGACACACTAAGAACACTTATTGTACCGTGTGGGCTGTGCACTTACTGGTAGAGAAATGTACATCAATTAAGCAACTTCAAGGAGCAAGAGGTCAGCCAAAATGACTCTTTACAATAGTAAGATTTTTAAGGTGTTTTCACCACCAACACTGAAACATGTCATCAGTTTCCTCTACCAACAACCCAACATGTAAATAAATATAAGTGAGTTAGAAGGAGGGACTTCTCCACAATATACAGAGAACAGGATGTGTAGGGAAGGTGCTGCTGCTATTTTCAACACCTACAAAGTTTTCAAAAGTTCTTCACTGGCAGCATGTCAAAAAGAGACTTGGTGTACCTTCTTCTTTTTTTTCACTTCGACGTCTGGAGAATGGCAGAATGAAATACTGAAAGACAGATCAGGCAGCCTTCATTCTGAGTGGCTGCTGGAAATGGCACTGAGAAAGGGAAGGGGGGGAGTAGTATCAAACTTTTAAATGCTAGCTGAAAAGAGACAAGGAAAGGAAGCAGCTCTCCTGTGTGAGCCCAATAGGGCCTGGGAAAACATGACATCTAAGACATCTAGTTCTCTGAGACTGGTGTCGTGGGAGGTGAGCCTTTCAAGCTCTAGATGCCAATTATGGGAACCCTTGGCTTAGCAGGTAACGAAGGGAGCCCGGCTCCCCGATGCTAATGAAAGTCCTAATTATTTCAGACAAAGCATCTGGGATTGACAAGGCAGGGTTCTGAGGGGATTGACTCCCTGTGCCTTCATGCCAAATGTCGACAGTAGCTTGAAGAGAAATCGTTGGACTGATAGGTTGCCACAAGGTTGCTAAAGATTGGGTGGTTATGGACAGATGGATAGATGGTGAGAGAATGAAAAAGAGAGGGAGGGAAGATGGGGATGAGACAAGGTGTGGGCAGGAGGAAGTCCAGGAAGGGCCTGCTGTCACTGGAAAAGAAATGCAATAGGAGGTAATCTGTAGTCACAAAGAGCTCTCTGCTGAGTTGCACTGAGGGTCCCCAGGGAGCTGTCATGCCTTAACCGCTGCTGTTGCCTTCTAAAAGCTTAACACTGAGGAGGAATTAAACCGCTGTGTGTATGTATGTGTGTGAAAGAGTTGGGTGAGTAAGTTACTCTGTATGATCTCTGTTTGAAATGCTTGAACAGGCAGAGTAAATAATCAAGCCCATTAGCAATGACTTCCTCATCACTTCCATTATTGGCTGTGTAGCTGAGAACTGAGCGGGGGTCAAATGACAATCCTTTCATGAGCCTCATAGGAACCACACACACATGAATCCAATACTAAATAAATGAGCATTAACTCTGCATTCAGACCATTAGCAACACCAATGTTATCTCTGTTGACTCAGTGGAGAGACTGGGCACAATGTAAATAATGACTACGAATGAATACTGTGGAGTAACTGGTAATGAGATCATTTTTTAGTAAGTAATATGTAATGTAATTGATTACATTTTCAAAAGTAATTAAGTTCAATAAACAGAACTTTGTATTGGAATGACCTGCATCCAACTTTTTTTGACAATTCTGGGGACAAAAACAAAACTTTATTACTGAATCTGCAGCATTTCCTTCAAGAGAACATGATGCAAACACTCCAAAAAATGTCTCCTGTCACATATCATACATGGTTGCATTGCATCTTTATTAAAACACACACAGACGCAGTGTTGTTGTTAGCTCAGTGAACATCACTAAAGCTTATTTAACGCATTAGCCATCAGTGATTGCTCACTTTCCCTTGTGTAAAGTCTTCCTTAGTGGTTCCCAGATTTCTCCAGACATTTCCCTCTGGAGTGCTTAATGGCTGACCTGGCCAGTGCTTAGCACTTGTTATGTGTGCATTGAGTATGTTGGTGATTAATTAAAGCAATCTATCTAAAGCTCCAGAGGGGAATCAAGATGGTGTTGGAAGGATTAGTGGCTGAAGAAGCCATAGGAAGCCTGTGGCACCGCAGTCCCTCAGGGAAAATGCTGTTCTGCCAGGTGAGAATACTACATTATGATACATTATGCAACATCACATTTTTTTTGTTTCCATTAATGTTTTAGGCTATTGTATTTATATTGTAATGTATACAATGTGATTAAAAACATATTAAAGTCCATAAAGGAACATGTGTAAAAGTGACCAGAAATGTAAACAGCTTACTTGCTGCCAATTTGGACAAAATGTCTTTTGCATTAATTGCATTTCCAGATTGTGTGAGCACTGTATTGACCCAGCTATAGTCCTAATCACAGTACACGAGTTTTTACAATAAGGAAATCAACCAAAACAAAATAGCGGTTATAAAAAATATATAGAAAGAGTTTGAATTATCACTTGTCAAACTTCAGGTATCTATGTTAAAGGTTGGCATGATTGAGAAATGTCTTACTTGAATTACACCATAATAGATTTGAACAAAATAACATTGGAGAGGACTTTCATATCATATAAATGTTGTTCCATGCAGGTTGCAACCAAAATAAAAATACTGGTGTACAAAATCTCTTTTCTCTCTCTCTCTCTGGCTATGTAGCAATCCCATTTCAAAGTTAATTCTGTTCTTGTGTCCTTTCATCCATAATTAAAATAACAAGCAACTAATTACTTTTGAATAATGTCAAGCCAGTCAGGCGGGTTGCACAATCCCTCTCCATAATTAAAGTGCACCCAGCAGTTTTGGCAGACATTCCCCTCATAGCCACATCACTTTGCATTGTTTCAGTGAACCAGTGTGCAGGCCAGCCCTTTGGAAAACCTTCGACATACTCCAGGGTCTGAATGTCAGCAAGCTTTCAGATGCTCTGGGCTTAGGTTGTCTGAGGTTTGGAAATATAACATGACCCCTTCTGAAGTGGCCTGAGGGCAAAGAATATTGTAGCATGAAGTTGGGGAATAGAACAAACTGGGTATTCTATTTCACTATATAGCCAGCCAATGAAACAATGCAACAGTGACTGTAAGGAAATAACGAAAAACTGATCGATAGTCGCACCCTGTGTTCAATGTTTTTAAGCAATGCCATCGAGGTGGCCACATGAGATGGTGTCTTACAAAACAGACCATAGGAAACAAAAACAAAAAAAGGCATTTCTTTATTTCTAGGAAAACACATTTCCAGCCCCACTCATGCTGAATTTACTTCCTGCTCATTTGGCTCGGTATTCTGCTCTGTCTGAGAAAGTAGTGAGAACCCTCCTGGGTTTTAAACACCACATATCAAAATAGAAAGAATTTTATTTTTTTGAATAAAATGTAATAAACTATAGAAAGAGAGATTTAGTTTGAGTTTTACATTTGATTTAATGACTGTATAAAACATGATTTAAGCCTATCATTGGTTGTCCATTCGTATAGCAAATTGCCCTACTTTTAGTACCTTTCTACAATGCTGAAGCTCTAAAACATTGCTCCCAAAGACTGTGGGGAACACCCCGGTGTATAATCATGCCAGGAAAGGCAATTTATCAGACGATATTGCCTCTGTGTAGAGTGGGGGTCCCTAAGCTCCTCCCTAGCAAGGACTATTGGGTTTGCACCAGCGGCAGAAAGTGGGGGAGGTCTCCTAACTGATCTGTGGTCTGCCACAATCAATCTTAGAGAGATCCCAGGGCTTCAATGGACACAGCTACACAGGGTCTAATGAAGGCCTCACGCGGCGTGCTGCCTACTACAACAAAACATGTTTATCTCTGTCAGAGTGTGTTGGGTTAAAGATGGTGGATAGATAATTTGTTTTCATCTGCTGTTTCATTTTGAAATCTTTTAGTTTAGTCTTTTTTTTAATCTATTATGTCATATACTCTGTGATATCCTGTTTTTGAGTGCAAAGTATATTAAATAGATTAGGTAATCTGTGCCTCTCCACAAACAGGAAGGCATGATTTATTGTTGTTTGACTGTGAACTTTTAACATAACCATTAATGACTAATTGTGCTCCAGCCAGCACCCTCCTGTCATTCAGAACATAACTGATGCAGCATCTGAGCAGGATGTTCTCTTCCACGATTGTCATTGTGTATCTCTCTCTCTGTTGTTGTATTTGGAGAATGGTTTAATAGGAATATTGTTTATGTGCAGCAGCTAAAAATAAATACACCATATATACATATTGTAATAAATATACATTTCCCATGATTAGTTGGTTGTACAAGTTATTAATAAATAAAGTAATAGCCATTCTTCTTCAGTTGTTCCCCCCGAACACATACAGTATAATGATTTATGTATATTTACCTGTGACTCAGGAACATAATATGAAAACTAGTGGAATATTTATTTACCTTTTTCTGCTAGCTCAGCTCAGCTCATTCTGAACTGTGATTCAATACAAATTATAAATTGGTAATGGCTTGATTGAGTACCAAAACTGTTGGGATTATGCCTTTGATTGACTGTTGTTGTAATATTCCTTTCTTAATTGTACATCAACTTTACATACGGTTTAACAGAATTAACTGACAAACTGGCACTACAGTATTAGTCACTAACTTGGTAACTAGTAGAGCTACTGTTTTTTGCAGGGCTCTCAAATGTCCTTGTGCAGTTGCGGGGACTTCTCCAAACACGATGACAATTTTGGCTTTATAATGTTTAATTTAATGTCATCTCTGGTCTTAAGGACTAGACAGACATGGGATTTCATATTAAATCACATCTATAAACAGAAAGTTTCTCAGATCGGGGTCACTGCTATACGATGTTATCAAAAGACAAGGGCAGAAATCTATTTGTGGGTCCTTGATGTGAAAAAGTTCCGGAAGACTACATTGTGTAACACTGTCAGTTTTAAAAAAAAGATCCCATGGGATTTGTGCTAACTGAAAACTTTCAGCGGATGACATCCCCTCTGTGTGAACAGCTGTAGGAGAAGTGTCTAAGTGGTTTGCTGTAAGATGTCAGATTTGTTCAAGGAAAGTAGGTTGACTCATAAATGGCGATGGCACTATGATGGGCAGACAGCTGTGGAGTTTCAGGAGCAGAATTAAGAAAACAATGTGTAGAGTGATGCCATCTTCTCTTAAAAAAAGTAATAATATAAACTAAATTTTCAGCTGCCTTTAACATCACTTAAAGCAGTTTGTTCACTAAGGTGAGTGCAAAATATACCTAGGGTCAGATTTACTTTAATTAGCAACCATTGTGTTTCATTACGCTTATTTACATGCATGGTTGGTGAGAACAACATGGCTTCATAAGCAAGAGGTAAATAAAAAGACGGCATAGATATGTACTGAACAGAATTAGCCGCAGGTTAAATAAATCCACTTATTAGGCATGTCATATTCACAAGCTTGCATGCATTTATGGTTTAATTTACAGTAATTTATTAAATAAAATAATTTCCCCTCATCACAGATAATTGAAAGAGTAGTAATTGCCGAAAAAAGAAGTGACATCTCCTTTGTGGGCTTGTGAAAAGCTGTGAAGGAGATTGCTCAATTGCTTTGTGTTAATGTCTGCTTGGTTCCTGTCACCTTCTAATTGGTTTACTGTATACTGCTGATGGTTGCTAGTTACATACCGTTCCTGGCTAATGTTCGGCTGTCAGTGGTTGTTAGAACAGGTTCCGTACAAAATCCCAGCAGTGCAATGTCAGGATTTATTTTCTCTAACTTACTGCACAAAACTCTCTAAGGCATACACTTTATGTTCTTTTGTATTTTGTCAAATTTGTTTAATTATTTAAACCTCTTTAACATAATTAAATTACAGTGTGTTTTTCTCTTTTAGAATAAAGTACCATAACCCAGAAGCATTAAGTAAACTAAATAAATAGTCCTTAGTGTTTTCCTATGTGAAAGTAACCCACAACTAAAGACCAGACACATCTGAAATGCTTAATTTTCCAAGTCTCTTGGCTAAACTCTGTGACTTGATCTGACCTCTTTGGTTTTAGATCTAAGAGAGGTAGAGGTGGTTTTACTTTCTGCAGCCAGGGCCTCATTATTCCAACCTATAACAGCCAAACAGACAGAGTGAAGTAAGAACATTTCTAAACCCTTTTAGATCCTCACTTGTAGTGCCCAAGCTTATTAGATCAGTGTGACACATGGAAATGAGGTCATGTATTCTCTGTGGGGCAATCCTTATCCATATTTCTGGGATTTCTCCTCAGAGGGAGTGGAAGACAGAGAAAGAGAGAGAGAGATATGGGGAATAAGTCCCACAGAGGGTCATTAAAATGTGAAAAACCCTGACCAACTGGTTCTTTCAGCCCTCTACGTCATGATAAATAGATCTGAGAGTAGCTCCTTGCTCCTTTCAAAAAGATGATAAATCTAAAACTTTGTTCACCACTCACTACTCCATTGTGCTGCAAATAGCCTTTGACTGTAATATATTGCATTATAATTTGTATGAATAAAACAATAATTAGCTTAAGCAAGGCCATGAAACTGGTTGATCTGCTGTCACCTCTGACTTTGATGCCTCTGGCTATTTTCATCATGTTACTGCTACTACTGTAGGAAGACTGTACAAATGTACAGCTCTATGCCTTCAGAATATGGTCACAGTGTACTGTACTATGCCTTTCTTTAACCAAAGAAAGCAGATGTGTTACACTAGCAAGGTCTTTACTCTAAAACAACAGACCAGATTTGGCAACTGCACTGGGAATAATTACAGCTTAAATGCTGGGCTGGCACCAATTAGGTGCTGAAAATCTGATTATTACTCCTCTCGAGCCATTTGGTAAAATTAAACAAGAAAACACAAAAAGGCAACACATTTGGGACGATAGGTCTGTTAAATTCCTTCTCTCAACCAAAAGGTGCAATAAGGAAGAAAAATGTCATTTCAAGGGGTCAGTCCACATTATCACAACAGTATAGCTTGATTTTTTATCATCAAGTGATAGATACAGACATACTATGTATTAAATGTTATTAACCGGCGTATTAATATGCACACATAGTGTCTTCAGACAAATGTAAAGAGAATCGCAAAAGAAAAGTCTGATACTACAGTGAAAACTACCTACGATACATAGAGAGCAATGATTTACTCAGAATTACTAGATTCATTGTGATGTAGGCTCATTTGTCCTCATCATCCCATCTTTTATTGCAGCATCATTTCATTCAAATGCTGACACCTCATAAACTGTTGGATCCAAAATGAACATATGACTTAGCGTATCTAGAGTAGAGTATTACATCTGGGCTTGTCCCAGCTGAAATGTGATGAGTGATGTGTCATTCTGTTGTGGATATGTGACATGTTTGATCATAAAATGCATTCATAATAGATGTGTGACAACAACACCCCCCCCCACCCCCACCCCTCTCTGACAGTCAGGAGTCATGCTATATGCTTTTGCTTCTTGATGTTCTGCACATCATCATTTATTCATGACATGGAGGCACAGCTGGGATGAGTATCGACTTTTTAACACTTGATCCTGCACATGCATAGGTGGTTAGGATGATTTTAAAAAACAAAAACAAAAAACAATTTTATAATCAAATAGCTCATTACACTTTGTAGCGGAAGAAAGGGCGATCTTTATCCTTTAAGTGGATTTTGCAGACGCACTCCCTGCATCAACTTTGGATGTATATTTTACGAAGAAGGTGGCATCATAAGCACTCTTGATACCTTTGTTTTTGCAGTGCTGTAACTTTAAATGTGATATATATATAAAACAAACTATTCACCAATAGAAAAGTAATTATAAATAAATTATTGTATTTTATCACTGCCTAAGTGCCTTGAGAATATGTCTATCGAGTCAACTGTAAAAGGGAGATGATTGCAAGACTACTGATATTTGGGCTAATTATTTTACACTTTTAGCAGTTTACTCCCATGTCTTCTCTAAAGTGGTAAATACCATGACCATCCCGTTTGATGGAGCTTCTGCAGAAAAATAAAAGCCTTGCGGCCGCCTCCACATTTTATACTCTACAAACAACTTTTTTATTGCTCCTTTATGCCTCTATGAGGTAGTGGACCTGCTTCACGAGTGATTGAAATGGCTATAAATGTTAGGGGGGCAGCAAGAGCAGATAGGTCTCCTTTCTAAGAAGTGCACAGACTGTGGCTGTACTATGTCAAGCAAGTCTATGCCTCGTTAAATTCACCAAAATCTGTGGCCATTTATACTTTAATTAAAAGGCGAACCCAAAGAGGCTTGCCCTTCTACTTGCATTAAAAGCTTTTGATTATGCAGTCAGTCATGTTTAATTCACAGCATATTTCAGTGTCAAAAGATACATTGCACAGTCATGAAATATTGAGAAGGCCCCCAGAGGCAAAGATCGCAAGCTTGCTCTCTCAAAAAGATCAAAAAAATGAGATAACACACCAGCGCACATCCAGGGCAGCTGGTGTATCTTGATCCTCTTATCTAATGCTGCAACGCAACAACACATTCCATCGACAGAGCTTGACCAGCATGAATGTAAAAGGAACTAATGCTCGAAACAAAATGGTCATACAGACACATGCACTCACAAACACACACATGCACACTACTGGGAGTTTTGACACAGATAAAACCACATTACGTACATCAGACAGACGAGCAGCGTGGACTTCCTGCCACTACAGCTGCTCTTTGGGTTCAAATCAGATGCAAATTAGACGTGAAGAAAGTGGACGTTAGAAAGTGGTATGGCATTTGCCTGTGCTTGAAGAAAATATCATTGCATCAGTCGTATAACAAAGAGATAATAGCCTTGACACTGCAGAAATTGCAGAGGACAAGGCTGCAGATGAGAAAGAGTTAACATAAGAAAGGTCGGTCACACTTTGGCTGCAGTCAAAAAATACTTAACAAAATACAGCTGTTATGAAAACTGTCAACAAACAGGGATGCACTGATTAGACTAGTGCTTCCCCTATTCCAGAACATAACTTTAGATTATGTATTAGTACTGATGTGAAACTAGGGATCTTTTTAATATGTATTAATTCCTAAACTATAAGTGAAGACGCACATCTTGACTGTGAAGTTTGCTCTCCGCAGTTATTTTTAACTCCATTTGCTAAAGGTTTGTCATTAGATGTCAGCCTACTTCTGAGTAAGAAGATCAACATAACTTTTAAAAAAAACAAATAAAATAATGCATATTTCATTTTCATAAGCTTAATATAGATAGTCTCCAGATTACACTCACCCTGTTCAAGAATCACAAAATGACATAGGCCTATATGATGTGTTTTTGGACATGGCACGAAAATAATATTTTAACTGGTTGTGTTCACAAAAGTGAATCACAATCTGCTAGGGGTTAAACTGTTTATATTCATGACGTGGTTAAAGAAAGGCCATTCTCGTTACAGCTAAGTGATTTCACCACTGCTGCTTTATCCATTCTACCTCATGTAATCCCCAGGGTTGATTAATTCAAAAGATAGCTTTCTGGCAAGAACCAATCTCCACATGCTCTGATCTGTTCAGAGAAACAAACTGATCTAAAAGCTCGGTTCCCAGAAATATCCCCGGAAACCATGTGTGAAATTGTTTTTAATCTACACTGTTTAAATGGACAGGTAGTAAGTAGGATTTTTGAAGGGTTTACAACACAGATTATACCTGTCTCAACCTCTAACATGATTGAGATGTTAAGAAGAGGTCCCACCAAAATCAACTGCAGCCAAAGAGGACTGACCCTTATTCAAAACATGACTGCAGATTTTAGAAAAGGGCATGAATTCATCGCGGTGGAAACTGGGCTTTTGAAAGGTTGCTGTGAAGGTCAGAAAAGCTTTTCATAAGACCATTGTTTTTCTGTCGTTTCCTCTGAGCTGAATGTTGTGGGAATATTTATCGTCTGTGCATTCCTAAACATAATAGAATATTTATGAAAGCTATTTTCACCTGGTCCCCCAATGAGAGTTACCATATATACAATACGTGTGTGCAAGTGAGAGATGGAGGTGGGGGTAGCTCACACGCATTTCTAGGTATGCCTGGGATTTGCTGAATTTTTTTACTACTTTACTACTGCTAGTTAATGAAGTACGCCAGTGTTCAGTCATTATTACAAGCTTGCATCAGTTTCACGTGGAGAAGACAATGTCTTATTCAGAAACATCAAAGAAATTTAAAATCAACAATTTGTCCATATTTTGCACAATAACATTTTGGTTGAATCTGCAACCTTTCCAATCCCACCAAATGTATTTAAAATTAAAGTTAGATAATAAACTTAGTTAAATAAGTTATAGTTTTTAACCATTTACCTCAAACGTTGATGGACTGCTAATATAACGAAAAGTTACAAGACACTTGTCAAATACATGATAGATAAGAATCTCGTCTTGTCAGCCACTGTGGTAACTTTAAGAATGTATTAACCTAAAAAGATTCGTGGTAATATGCACTGTAGAAAATACAACTTAATTTAGGCTTACATTTATGCTGTCTATCTTCAAAGCTGTCTGGCAGTCCAATAATGGGATAAATCCTAGAAAGCCTGGTGCCCAATTCAAATTCAAGGATGTGACATCAAACATTTAGGGACATCACACCCCAAAAGGGGGAGGCTGTTAAAGGGCTAATAATGGTTGCTAACACTGAGACAAGCACTCCATGCAGTCTTGGACTGGAATCCAAAGCCTTTCCTCTCCGTGTGTTCCTGTGAAATCACCATGATGCCAGACCCCTAACCTTTGGCTAGAGATGTTGATAGTATAATGGAAACAGAAGTCAGACAATGAAACTAGGGCCCTTGCCCGTAATCCCTAAATTCTGTCAACAATTTACATAAGCAAAGTCCAAGTCTTGGACCACACTCTTTCAACTGATGCATTACACTTATCCTCTAGAGTCATCCACTTTGGGCTAAAGTAATTCGACATATATAGAGATACAAAACAGCTCCAGATCCTGGACTCAGAGGGCCTGAGGCTATTCTATCTGACCCAGCCATGTAGAGTTTGCTGATTGTTCCAGCGGCTTTAAGTCAGCATGGCATTGGCCCCTGGGAGGTGACACACACAGTCTTCCTCAAAGGCCACAAACAGGTGAGGAAACTTTATTTGGCTCTGGCCAGAGGGTGTCTGTCTGCTGACACATAAGCAGTCACGTAAGGAGCCATGCACGAACGCCGATACAAACACTCGCCAACTTCTGCATCTGCATGCACATACACACCCTCTGTTCGCTCTTTCTCTCTTTCTCTCTCCCGTGTGCACTTACAAACACATGCACACCTGGAATGAGTCAAGGGCTGAAGAGGAGCAAGAGGTGGTTGAGAGGGACAAACTTTTCCTCAGGTGTCTGTCAGTGCAGCACACGGGCAGCTCAAAACAATAGACTTGCACCCCTCATATTACATCTCATCCAAATGTTTCATGCTCAAGCAGAAAAACAATGTTTTGAGCAATGATACGTCTAAGGGGGGGGGGGGGGGG
>JAVQJL010078762.1:0-54804 GCA_036024295.1 Nannoperca obscura
AACGTTGGGTCTTTGTGTGTGTGGAAGTTGGTCTCGACCGGCTCCATGTGATTGAGTGCCCTGAGATAACTTTGTTATGATATGGCGCTATATAAATAAAATTGAATTGAATTGAATACGTGTATTTAATGTAGGCTGGGTTGCAAAATAGCATAAGCCTTGTGGAAGAGACCGAACGAGTGTCAGGGAGTTTTTAAGGTAGTTCAGGGCTCAGTGACTCCAAACCCGTGTCATCGGCGTGTTTCTGGGTGAAGTCGACATTCACCCTGATCTTGCACAACGTTCTCCTGCAGGCACATTAAAGCTCAAAGTTAAAAGTGGGTTAAACACTCATCTTAAAACCTTATGGGGAAACCCAGAATATGTTAAGTGTTAAGCAAAAGTGGGTTTAACAAATTCACACATATTTTACTACACATTCTAATACAAGCACAGATGCATACACACACACACACACACACTGCTACTCCCTTGATCATCCAGCCTTCTCCGACCGGCCCAGATGGTTTCTGTCACTTTTAGCGAGTGGACAGAAAAATCTAAAAGCAATGATGTCACAGCCATGTCTGCGTTGTATGGTTTCACCTTACAGAACCCATTCCCATCATTCCATGATGAAAGGTGACCACCCGCCATTATTTGGTTTTCAACAGATGCAGGCAATAATAACAACGGCTGAGGCCCTGATGGTTAGAAGTGTTCTTAAAGCCTCTAAAAACGCTGTGGAGTTACACATAATCAAGCCCCGAAATAAACTGCGTAAACAGTGAATTACTGTGCTTTCCTCTGATGTCATCTCCTGCTCGTCTTGCCAAGAAGGGTGCAGCAGCTTCTGTAAATGTTTGTTGTCCTTTTGTCAACAACCCCTCTTGAGGAGCCCTCATTCAAACATGTTTGCCAATTTGGTATCGCGCCGAAATGACACAAAGGTGGATGAGCACAAATATGAGAGTGAGTCACCTCAGCCAACTGCATGTAATACTGATGACATTGTGGAAGACTGTGAAAACAGACACATTTGTTGTTCTCTCCCATCCTTTGGCAACCACTGCTGAAGTGCCTTTGAGCATGGCACTAGCTAACAATTGCTCAGTGGTTGGCAGTAAAAGGCCATAACTGTACACAAAACCTCCAGGTGTGAATGCTTCCAGATGAATGAGTGTAAGCAGGCAATTATGGGAAAATGTCACATTTTCTAGGTTCCTCTGAAGCCTTGTTCAGACCGAAAGCGTTGAAATTAAACACATGGGTGTGGGTGCGTAGCTAAAGGTAGCTCTGAGAAAATGAAATATGATCCAGGAGGTCTAGTTTGATTAATACATCCAGATGTTTTAAAGCGTATCAGTTGCCAAAACACGTAACAAAGTGCATTTACTCAATTATTGTACTTAAGTACAAATATGAGGTACTTCACTTGAGTATTTATATTTCATGTTACTTTATATTTCTGATCCACTAGGGGATCTATGTGAACATGTTACTACCTAAAACAGTATAAAAAACAGTTTTATTAGTTATATCAGTAATAATAATGAAATAATGTACTGTGATATATACATACAAAAATACTTGGAATTAAGTTTTACTCAAGTAAAGGATGTGAATACTCTGTCAATCACTGCATAGCATTTATAATCTTATGGGACAGGATTTTACAACTCTGATAAATGATCACTGTGACACTGTGTCATTGTCATATCACAATGTAGAATAATGTCACTCACATTACAAATATAGCTACCACTGAGGACAGTGAGGTCATGTCTTCTGTAATATTTCTGGGAAATTCGGGGTGGGACATGAGGAGAAAGTTTAATTCTCCCGTTACGCAAATATTACATATTACATATTTTTTAAATAAATATCAAAAACTCTGACTGTTTTGGTGGCAAAAAGCACATAAAATAGTAATAAAAATAATAAAATACAATGATTATAATACCTGACAGCTAAGAGAAGGCTTGAAATGTAATTAACCACATAAATAAAAAATTAAATGTTAAATTTTGTGTTTTATAATTTTTGGGTCTTCAGGTTTGGTAAAAATACAACATGGATCTGGCACAGTAGCCCATTCTTATGGTAGAAACCATGACCTCTTGCTCTCGCCCCCTTCACAGTTAGCTTTTGTGTATCGTGTGATAAATAAATACCAACCAGCTAGAAGTTCTGTGATGGGAGGAAAGAACAGGAAACCGTGGAGAACCGTGGTGTGATTTTACCCAGCATGAGGAAGGATGAGGCCCTCTGAGAAGTCACTGGGTTGCCCTCTTTTCCCTCTTCTCCTTTTCGTCTCCTCCCTCCCACTCTTTCTACTCAGTGTTCTCACCTCCTCTCCCCTGCCGCGACCCCGGCTCCCTGTGGGTGAGGTAAAGTACTGGAGGGGAAACCGGCAGAGTAACGCAACAAATTTGGCAGTTAACTCAACACCAACCACTGCCGTGTTTGAGCAGTTGCCATGGTGACCATAGCCGGCTCCCGCTGCAGGGATCAGGCTTCCCGTTTTTCGCACCTACAGCTCCAGAGGAGCGAAATCAACTTGGGATTGAAGGTGTCTGCTACAGGAACAAAGAGGTTAGAGGGAGAGAAAGAGATTTTTTTTTTGTTGTGTTCTGGTTAAGATCAAACTTAGGATAATATGTTTATACAAATTCTTTTTAGATCCTGCTCCCGGATATCCCCACACATATAAATAAACAAAACATTTCAAATGAGCCCTCAGATGCCATTTAAAGTGAGCCAAACCACTAAAGACAACAATAACTGGAATAACTTGGACACATGCATCATTATCCTGGCTAATATCACCAAAACTGTGGTATTTTTATTTAACTTTTTTCCACAATAAGCTATTTTCTTTCCCCAAGACTTGGATATGAGCTTATTTGGTTTTTTGTGGAAAGGATACAATGTTTGCATGCGTCAACACAGAAATTCTGTATTTGTGTTTCCTGAACGATAAAGGGATATGGATGTGCACATAAACACACACTCATAATAAATTACATTTTCCGACGGGGAGAAGAGCTTTGAGTGCATGATCTTTTTACTGCATGACGTTGGAAAAGAAAATCTAAACGCTTACTGTTAGTAGTAGGCTATCATTCGGTACTTTAACCCAGCAGGCCCCTGCAGGGCCTGGCTCCGTCTACGCTAAAGTCTGCGTGTGTGTGTGTGTGTGTGTGTGTGTGTGATCTCCAGCTGCAGCCCTCAAGTATGCTCTTGCAGTAAAAAGAAAGAAAAAAAAAAAGCACAACCACTCTTAATGCTTCTGACTCATTGTGGAATCACCAACCCTTTGTTTATTTATTTATTTATTTTATTGTCAGCGGAAAGATTGTGTCATGTCAACCGGCCCCGGGGACCAATGGCGAAGCACAGAGAGGAGAAAAATGTGGCTTGAGTTAGCTGGATCCATTACCCCGTCTGCAGCGGATAAATCGCTTTTTCCTCCCCTCTTTAGCTTTATTTTTGTTTAAACCATGTTTGTTTGTAGCGATTGAAGCATATTTTTACGACACAACCAAAGTAGCATTACAAACTCTCTTTGCTGAAGCAAGCCTTTCAATAAGATGCTTGATTCGACATGGAATTACAGGTGATATGACTAAGCAAGCTTTTAAGAGCTTCCCAGAAGTCAACAACTCGAGTTACATCTGACCTCGTAACTATCTGATTTAGCATCTGCACTGGCCCACCAGAGGTGCAGACTATAATCCTAACTAGAGAGAATTAAACTGAGCCTGCAGATAAATTCACAGACCAGAAGATTCAGCTCAGCAGTGGTATGAAATTAAAGCATAATTCTGATTTTGTCTATATTTTTATTATTGCATACAAATCTCATGAAAATGCCAACGAACAACAATGAATTGATCCTATTAACAAGTCTCAGAGTCTCATTTATGTTCAAAAAATTATGCTAGTTTATTTTGAGTTGATCCCACATACATCCTGCTGCCTTAAATACTGCAACAAATCAGCAGCTGAAAATAGTCCCCCAAAATGGACCAATTACTACGGTTTGAGTAATGTTTGATTACAACCTACAGTGCCCAGCCGTTTTGGGAAATTATTTAGCATAAGAGAAAAAAGACAGTTTATTTGTAACTGGTTTTTGAAAGCTTATGTCTTCAGTAGGAACGAATGGGCTTGGGCCTGAGAGCCACAGAAAGTATGAAGAGACAAAATACCAATTTGTTTGACAGCAAGAAAATATAGAATAACACCAGCCTTATCATTCAACGGGATAAAACCTCTCGCCACACATGTGCATGTCTGTGCACACATCCACTGTACAGTATGTTGTGTTAGCGTGCCTGCGTGAGTGTATGTGGGGTAAACTGTATCCCACCCCTGAGCTTTCAGCTCTCAAATCAAAGCCCTGAAAGTAAACAGTGCATTGCCAGAGGACCTTGTTTATCAAATCTGCAATTGCACTCAGAGAGCAAAATGACCTACAATTACAAGCCCAGCTAGAAATTAAGATTTCAGTCAGCCATCCAGAAAAAGATCATAGGACATTCTGCAAAAGGGAATTCTTCAGTAGTCCTCCCCTTCTCCTAAAGCGCCATACTGCCGTGGCTGTTGAAGTGACTTGCTTCATAAATATGATCCTCAGTTTTTACAAAAGGGGGTTTATATTATAGCCACAACGCACACTAACACATGGTGGCTGAGTGCGTATATATCACATCATCGTCATATTTGTAGAATTTCCTCTAAAAACAACCACAACAGACTCAGACTTCCAAGCATGAGAGCTTTGTTGCTACCGGCTTCGCCAAGATATTTCGACCACTCCTAAAATGTCAACTGTTCCAGCAAAAGCAATTACATGCTCCTGCCCTGAAAGCAAAGTGGAGAGGTTCTCTCTTTAAAGTGTGTAAAATTCCCTCTTAGTTTAATTATGTGGTGCTGGGTGGAACCTGGAGGCTCCTCTCTCCGCTCCGCTCCAGCGTAAGTGCATTTTCCGTGGCACAAGCAATGCAACATATTGGTTCCCACAGAGAGATCGGAAGCACGGCGGATCCCAAAACCTAGGTTACAGCATTCCTGGATCTCTGAGCGGTGTGGTGACCTAATCGCCTGACCACCTACTGCTCCGTGCCAAATCCCAAGCAGCAGGCCAGACACCCCTGAGAGTAACATCCGACTGCACCGTGAAATATTACGTCAGGAGTGAGTCATTGGATACTGAGCCTCGGTTAGAACAGCTTTACATTCTCACAAACACAGGAGCTTTACTCAGACTGGATTAAGCCGGTGAATAAACCATATCAATGAAAGGAAACTTGTCATTTCTGGCAGCCATATTGTTCAGTTTATAATGTTACGGCACATTTAACGGACTAAAGACCCCAAAGTCAACTTGGAAATATTACTCAACAGTAAAATACGTACGTTTATGGTCATGCGCTGATTACAAAATGAGTTTCATGTGCCTTATTGAGGGACAGAGATGTATACTGACACCCTCAAGTCAATCACAAGTATATTTCTTCGACGAGCTGCCTTGTGACAAATGTCTCCCATCCATTCTGCATCCAGCTGTTGTGCGGTGTTGACTTTGCAAACAAATTCACTTTGACAAATATCCTGGCTGGAGACCCCCACATTTAATAAACAAATCGGCCTCTCCTAATAAATCAATTCATGTTGCTTTTATTAGTGTTTTGACATATCAGTCAAGCACATAATCAGTCAGTGAGTTGATTGTACAGCATGTGTAGACTGCTCACAAAGCCAGCAAGATCGTGGATATTGACCAGTAGTCCAGACCGCTGAATATATGTGTAAAAAATATCACACTTTCTTGGTGTTAATTAACTGTTGCTTACTGTGTCCAGGGTCATTCTGATTCTTTTCAAGCTTCTGTTTACAATTTCCAAGCATGTCCAAGCATTCCTCACTCAGTTTTGGACTGGTGTCAAAAACCAAAAATGAGCATCAAACCTAATTTACCTTAAAACAGCCTGTAGCCTACTGCCTACATTTTGGGAGTCCTGTTTTCTGTTGTTATTGACATGGATCAGAATTGACTGTTTGCTAAATCCCTCCCTTGACAACAATTGTCCAATCACATCTTAGCAAGAAGGATTCCGTTTTTTTATTTGCATGTCTTTTACATGGATTATCAGCTGGTTGAGGATGCAGACTTTAAGCCTGGACCATGCAGCTTTAAGGCTGAATTGAATAAATATATTGACGCCTCGTTCTTTTAGCACAATATGTTCGAAGCCTTCAAGTGTGTTTAAGACTCCTTATTGAAGGTTCTTTGTTTTACAACAAATAAGCCAGAGACCTTAAAAAGTCAGTGGAAAATGGTGTTTTAAACCAATACACGGAGCTAACGTTAGCTTCATTTCCCGGCTAGCTACAGCTGATCAAATCTGCCAGTGACCCGGATAGAAATGAGATCTCTCTCTCTCGGTCTGAAATTGAAGACCCTTTGTTTCAAAGGTTTCAAAAGCCGTGGCAACAGTAACTAATGGCGGTGGTGCTTGGTGGACCACCGATTCACACTGAGGTCAAATTAAATTGAATAAAGTTCAAAATAATACCATTGAATTCTGTATTTTATTCCCTCTTATGTGTCAAGCGTTTTGTCTCTTTTTCTGCTTCAACACTCTTCGGCCTCTCCTGTTGCCCATGGTTCGCCTACACAGGGATGTTAGCATATTCCAACTGCTTGGAATTCCTTCCTGCCGTCTTGGGAGCACACACTGCATTTTAAACTTGTTGGGCCCTTTCAAGTTTTATTTGAAAGTATGTAATTACATTCTTGAAGGAATAGCGTCTCCCTGGAGTGATTTACATGTTGTATTAAATATCATGGTTTGAAGAGAGAAGAAGTTGACACTTCTTGATAGCCTCAAATGATAAAACAGCTTTGGGCAATAGAGATGCAGTGAAACTATAATATAGAGGGAAATGAGGGCAGAGGCTTTGACCGGGCTCCACCTCTGTAAAGTCTTGTTGATGTCTTACTTCTCAGTGGTTTGTTGGGATGGCTGTGGCTGGTCTCTGGTCCATTTATGATTTATGAGGTTAAACCCTTTGCCTCTGATAGAATCAAAAGCTCTAGTTGACGTGCAGTTTGATGTGTATCAATAAATTTGGACACTTTTGCCTTTCTGCTTTCAGTCAGGGTCATTTAAGGTGGTGCGTGACTAAAAATCAGATGAGAAACATTTTGGTCAACTTTTATATTATTATGGCTAGTGAAAGAATATGCAGAAGACTTCTTGATGAATAGCAACTTTGTACAGTAACGTCTTAAACTGTTTTTGAGAATAGTACACAGGATCCTGCAGGGCACAGCATCTGAGTCTACCATGTTACATTTTATTTAATTATGTTCTATTCGGGTCAATTTCCAACTATTCAAGTCTAATCTAATTTTCCCTCGAGCACCAGAACATAACACTTGTGAGGTTCTCTATCACAAAGCAGCGCCACCGTTGAAGAATTTATTTGGCTGCCTCTTAGCTTTGCCTCTTAGGGACTGCGGTGTGGGCAAAGTCAGTTCCCCTTTCAGAGTGTCTTCAAGTGTCAATCCAAATGGTGATAAAAAAGCTTTTTAATCCATTGAGAAAGTTTCCTGGTGTTACTCCCCCCAGAGTCCCGGCATCAGGCATTGCCTCACTCAGGCTGCGTCTGGACAGTGTTGAAGCCCGAGTGTGTCTCCTTGCGCCCTGACAGAGGGAGAGAAAGGCCTAAAAAAAGGCTCCCTCCGCCACTCACTTGACCAGCTCTCTTTGATAACATCTGGCAGGGGCAGGTTTGCACCAGCGACAGTAGGAGATGGAAGGACATTAAAGTCCTGTCACTCACTTGGCAGGAAGGCAGTCAGTTGCTCCACATCATTCGGCAGACCGAACCTCAATCGCTTACACTGGAGTGTCACTGATGATCTCTCTTTCTAATGGGTCTGATGATATTCTGAGTGTTGTATGAGATGATGGCTCGGCATGGCATCTTTTTTATTCTGAACTCAAATCCCTTTATCTTATCTTTAAAGTAACTGAGACTGCTCACACCCTCGTAGCTATTCAGGCCAAACGCTTCGGTACAAATGTATTTTTGACTACAGGACAAGAACAAAACCTGAAGAAAATCTGCAACTTGAAACCTAAACATTCTTCATAGAAGGAAACTTATGTTTATCTAAACAGTGAGACGTGAGAAGGAGATGGGCCGGAAAAGGCCTCGACCCATCTTTGTTCTGGGGAGGGGACAGGCGAGTTTAGAGGGGACTCAATGTGAGTTTCAACACAGCTCCCCCGGAAAGGCTCAGACCAATTCAACATCCATCCCTCTCCATTTTCTTTCTGTTTACTTCTAGGTTCATTGGTTTACATGCCAATTCCATTACAGGGATTAAAATAGTTTGTCCAATCCATCCTCAAACTCTCCTTCCCTTGTCCTTCTCCCTCTTTTAACCCCTCACACCACTTACAGGCTTTCAGGTCCCAGGGCTGGGTTAGGGGATTACAGGACAAGCGCGCTGCAGCCCGAGCACCCGGAGAAACACAAGGCAGCTTGGTGAAGAATGTTCCCGATGAGATGTCCAAGCATTAGTGAAAGCCGGGGTTTGATCAATGGTTGTGGCGCGTGTCTGCACTAGTGAGCACTTCACGGAGCGTCTGACAGAGAAGGAAGATAAAATGAAGGTGTGTTATGACATGGGTCTAGGCGGCCGGGTCACCTTTGAGCTGCTGCTGATTAAGGGCTGGTGTTCACAGGTGAGCGGCTCCGAGCAGGATTTAGTGACACAGGCACAGAGGTGAAAATCACCCCCCACTCTCCCTGTAAACTTTAAAGCAGCACCGCACTGCTGACCTCCCTCCCCAAATGGCCAAAGGCAAATGTCAGAAGAAAAGTGAGCTCCGTGACTGTGCTCAGCTCACTCAAAGAAAAGTGATGGCAGGTGAACTTTTCGCAACTTTCAGTCACTTTTCAAACAGATTTTCTACACAAAAAGCTGGGGAAAGAACCACATAGATGTTCAGGGGGGGGTGAAATACTTTGCAGGTGTTTTGAAATCTTTTCTCATCTACACACATCACAGTGTCGCAGACTGTCAAATCAGAGGTTCATATCATGAGTAGTGATGAATGTCAGTCAGAAGCTGCCTGTGGGTCTAAGCCACCCGCAGTTGGTAATCTCCTTCGGAACTGCAGGGGCTCAATGGGGCTACGGCTGGTCAGCACCTAGGAAGGGACATCAGATCTTCAAGTGCTCCCAGCCGCCTGGCTGGTAAAACACAGCTGAGGCTTCCTGTGTAGGAAGGAACTGAGCAAGGCCATTATAGGCTGCGTGGCTGGATATAAAAAAGTATATCCATTCTTTAAAAAGTGTATAAAAAATGTAATATATTTCTTAATAGCCCTAAACAACAAATAATGTTTTTAACCTGATTTACTTTAAGTAGCAAAGATGCTGGTACACAGTTATTTAATCACTGTATGAGCTGAAATACATTTTTTGTTGGGAAACTGTGGGAGCTGCCGTGAAAGAGCAATCGTTCACTAATGAAATATAGATATTGTAGATGTTGATTTTTGTGAATTTTTTTAATAAATCATCTTCAGAGAGTAAAACTGGAATAATTAACACAAGATAAATTTCTTTCCAGTGTGATTTCTCCGTTTAAATGATGAAGGAAAAACCTCATGGTATTCCCACTTAAATCTGTACAAATCATAAAACCTTTGTTCCAAAATACGCATTTTAAGTACAGTAATGTGTACATGAACATTAACATGAATTAACAGTGTTTCTGTATTTTGTCAAATAAGGTTGTGACACTTATGCCAATTTCAAACAAGATTATAGTTACATTAATGTTGGTTTTGTACAGGTTTGTCTTTGTATTTATTCTAGTAACTTATAACCCTTTGCATGTGACACACTGTCATATATAAACAAAGTATGCTCTGTATGAAAGGGGCCCTAAAACAAACTACTTTATGTTCTGAATTGTACAATTTAAAATATATATATATATATATATATATATATATATATATATATAATTATGATATTCTTTCGTGTCATAGCCATAAGCTGTACATCACCGTCGTGTTTGAGAGAGGAGGTGCGCATGGGCTGTTTCTTTGTTACTACAAACCTTTTTCATCACTGGTACACGTACAGTACAGGCTGATCTTTGTCTTATCTGTCCATAACAAATTGCTTCATAACAGTTTGGTTTTTGACATGTTTTTGAGGCTTATCTGCGGTTTGCATCTCGTGGTTCTATTGTAATGCTGGTGTAGTCTAGCCTGGTTATCTTTGGCACATCGACAGATTACCTACATCATACTGACGTGACATTGCAATATCCCATACATCTCAATAACTCACAGAAACATCCTGGTGTAAAATACGTTATAATATGCTTTTTGTTAGTTTACGTAACACAGACGTGATATTATACTGTCTGTAACACTGCAGCAATGTCATTTATTATCACACGTTTTATGATAATAACATTTATGTCAATTAAATGTGAAGTAACTTGACATCACATGTCTAACAGCTTTCCAAATGTGTTAAATTAACAAACAAGATTAACATTACGCCATCTCAGTGATGTCAAGCTACAGCAATGTTAAATTCAAAGAATGTGACATGTCATATTAACAGTGTTGCAATCAGTGGAGATGATTAAATGACCTACATTGAAACACACAACCTTGAAAACAATCCTAGTACTTTTTATGATAATAGTTCACCAATGTTAACAATAATGTAACTGTCTTTATATTGTAAAAAAATATATTGCATAAACATCACATATGATGTATCTTTTCAGATTCTAGTATGAAGTGCCAGTGAGCTGTGACATGTGTTGCTGTTTCAGACCCTACAGCTGTATTCGTTACAAAACTGTAGATCCAGTATGATATCAAACCAGGCAATGAGGCCAACAAAAAGGAATGTTTGATCTATTTTTAATAAACTGGTGCAATATTAGATCATCGGCATATTTCATCCCAGTCATTCCAACTTGAAAGTGAAAAAATGTGGATTCCACAAGAAAGTTTGCAATACATTGTGCATGACAAAGTAATCATTACAGAGACAAGACACAAATGGTTTTGCTAACTATACACAGCTTGAGATCCAGCGTCAAGTCACGCAGAAGGTATGCACTGCAAGGTGACGAATATTGAGTGGACTGTGTCACAAAGAACATCCCAAAATGCCACACACAGATGAACAAATGTGAATGCACGCATGCACATACACACACATACACAACATGCCAATTATCTTCAGCTTTTGCAAAACTTTACACACTTTAAGGGCAGTATTT
This sequence comes from Nannoperca obscura, assembly GCA_036024295.1. Taxonomy (NCBI): domain Eukaryota; kingdom Metazoa; phylum Chordata; class Actinopteri; order Centrarchiformes; family Percichthyidae; genus Nannoperca; species Nannoperca obscura. The sequence goes on from JAVQJL010078762.1 coordinate 11,327, forward strand.
AAGAGCTGAATCGGGCCAAATACATGCACGCAGCCAAAGTCTGTCTGGGTGACTGGGGAGATCAATAATGATCAACAAAATAAATGATATGATTTAAAGGAACACACAGTGCAAACAACGTATAGGAGTAGGACCACAAAATTCAAAGTAACAGTAATCAGTACAGACCACTGTTCAGTTCCATTCAACAACGCAAGCATCTCAGAGTTTATCTCAGGGTGTTTTACGTGACCACAGCAACCCAAAGCAGATTTAAAGCATGAAAGAATCTCTGTAGCCAATTGTTCTCTATGTTTCAGCAGTAAATGACAAAGTATTAGACCTATAATCCTTTTTAGGACTATTTTGGCAGTAAATGTTTTGCGGAAATTCAATTTAGCGTGAAAATTGAACTTTATGAACTATTTTCAACCCGGTCTGGTTGAAGATATCTTTTACATTTCTGTTGCACTCTCATCGGACATAAAATCAGTGAAAACTATTGAACCAAATTCAGTCATTACCTGCGGGTCAATCCTGTGGGCTATGAAAACTACACTACTGAGATATGCAGCTTATCAGATGGTTAATCCACTTCAGCAGTATTGGTCATCATGAGCAGGGAAATTCCCAAGAGCCAGGGATCTTGACTTGATTTTCCCCATATTACACTTAAAAAACTGCTTACTTCATACAATAGCAGACCAGCTCTGGGTAAAATATTGACAAGTGCAGTGAGTAAACATCCATGGGATTATAATGAAAATTAGTTTTTTTGAAAATCTGTGTCAAAAAAATATCAAAAATATATATACTATCACGATGGTACACTAGAATAAATCTGTCTTGCGCTATTTTTAGATTTTGGTGCAGCTTTTGATGTGGCTCATTACAAGATTCAACAGATGAAACTTCTGTTACAGTGTGATGTGCCACATGTAAGCTCCAAGGGTATCAAACTTTAAAAAAAAACATTCATAAAATATATATTTTGGCTGTTTTGGCTAAATGTCAGACAATATTTGCTAATGATATGACCGCATATTCAGCCAGAAAGCCAACTGGAAAAGACTCAGAAATCATTGTAGCTTGACTTTGATGAAGTCAAAAAAAGGTTTATTGTAAACAAATAAAGACAAACGTGATGCAGTTAGGAACTCACCTAGGAGGAAGAATTTCATTAATTTAAATTTTAAGATGTCAGTGAATGACATTCCTGCAAGCTGCTGATTTCCTGAAGTACTTGTGCAGAAAGATCCTTGATATTTTGCTCAGTAAAATAGCTATCTCCCAAAGACCATAAATTGTGTAATATTAAGTGTGGTCATGTCTGGCGAGGTGACTGCAAGCAACACAAATCAGAGCTGCAATTGTTATTTTCAAAAAATGGCTGTTGGATTGGTCAGACACTTTTCAGACATGTTAAGGGAAAACAGATTTCTTTCTTTCAGTCAAACATTAATCTGAAAGAGTCTGAAAAATGTTTTTGAAAAGCATAAAGAATATTAAAGATTCAATTTTAAACACAATGATTTTTTTATTGCATTTTCGATATAGGATAAAGTATTAACATAAATTATTATTTCATGAATTTATTCAAATGTGTGTGCATGTGTTTTATCTTCTTTTTTTTTGTTGAAGAGCTCTTAAAAAAGTTGAGGTTTCTAATGAAATCATTGTTTTACAGCTCCACGTGTACATAGGAGTCATTACAAAGATATTCAAGCACATTGGTATCCTGTGTGTGTGTGTGGGGGGGTTCCTTGAAGAGGGCCTTATTGGACCCCTCTTTAAACTTTATGTTACACCCTAATGAGCATCAAAACCTGTGTAAGGATTGTGTAAGGTTCACTGGAGCACTATTAGCCTACACACACAGTATGAATTAACTTATAACATCAAAATGGGCTTCAAGAGAAAGACGCTTTATCAAAACGTCTGTCATGTGTTTGGTTCAGAATCCCCCCCAATGATTATATATGTGCATATGGATTTAATGAACCGAGAAGAAGCTGTTGTCTTCGGGTTCTCCCTTTCTTTATATAAGTAGACCTCAACAGTAAGTGACGAACTATCAAGGGCCTCATTAACACTCATGATTGCCTCTAAATGTACCCCATTTGCTTTAGGAGATAAAACGGCATACTTTTTGGAAAGCAATCTATAATTTGCCTTCCAAAAGTGGACTTTAGTTTGATGTATTTCAGGACTAATGCGGAGCAAAGAGTGACTGAGAGGATTTTCGCCGGGTGTAATAAATTAGCAGCAGGTTAACAACAATTTAAAGCAGACCCGCAGAGGGGACATCAGTTCTAGGAAAAATTATCATATTGTTAGGTTTTTATTATATTTTTGATATTGTTATTAATCTGATTTGTTTGTTTACTGTCTGAATGTTAAAGTTATGCTAATTTCCCAATTTGGATTATTACCTACGTGGCCAATAAATGCCACTCACATTCTCTTTCGACCAATTATTTACCATTTGTTTACATCTACGTGGGTATTTTTATTTTAGAGTACCGCGACAAGTAGGTTGCTGTCTGGATCCCAGCATTTAAATGCAGATTCGAGCCATTGAGCATTTCGGCCCGTCGGCTGTTATTCACAGTCAAATGACAAAGTTTCACATAATGAAAAAGAAAATACAGCGCGCAATGAGCTGTCTTTATTTAAAGTGGAGGAGGAGAGAAGGGTGGTTATCCAAGGTGTTTGAGACAGATGAGGGAGGTGGGGGTCGGTGAGGGAGGAGGAGGCAAGGAGGGTAAATTGGGCGGACACATAAAAACTGCAAGGGGCCATAGATGCTGGATCATTTGGAAAGACTGGCCGCTCTGCGCACCGCCCGCCCTCACGAGCTGCTCTGGAGACTGATAGGAAACTGCAGAAACCCGTGCCCGTCTCCTCTCGTCCGCTTAGAGGTGTCGCTAAAGGATTAATGAGCCAAAAAGGCACCCAGCGTCTCCTTTAAGGCTCATTTTGGCGTTTTTCGGCTTTGCGCCTGGACTGCCTTACCTTCCCTTTCGCATTCACTTCGTTCGAGGATACCTGTACCTCTACTGATGGTAAGCGCTCATCTACTGACACATTCACGCATAACACAGATCCAGCGGCGCGGAAACTGAACCTGTTGAACGACGCAGGGAGAATCTCGTTGACAGTTTGTGACTTTTACTTTTGTTCTTCCTTTTGGTGTTTGTGCGCGTTTAACCGACTTCGCCGAGAGTTTGGATAGCATTCTCGGTAGAAATATACACCGATACGTGCCCATAAAAATCACACAAACTGTGTCTCCCAAACTGACACAGAAACACAGATAAACTGAAACTAATGTTTATTTGGGGACGAATAGAGCAGTTAGCCTGGCGGAGCTCGTAGTAGGTTAAAGCCTTTTGTGCCGGAGAGTTGGGGACTGACACACCAACACAGTGAGGTCATTTCCAAACAAAGCCTCCAATTTCTCTACCCGTCTGTTTCTTAAACACAATTATAATATTTACATTATGCCGATTTGTAACCTCCCTCCCGAAGTTTGGTACAGATTTTGCCCGAAAACACCTGTATCTCCTTCGTGTCCCCCCGGTAGGCTGTGCGTAATGTGAAAGATGGAGATGGCACAGGTCAGAATTTAAGCGAAAATAGGAAAAGTATCATTTATTTCTGAAGATAGTTTTTTACAATTCCAGTTAATAGGTTTCCAAGAGAAATTCACGCGTAATTGAACCAGATTTCAAACGGCACATTTATGTCCAAAGTCACAGATGTGATTCCCAATTGTTGAAAGACATTGTAAAACAAGGACTCGTGGTTTCACCTGTTTCGTAACACCTGTTTTGTAGCAAATTATTATAAAGTGGAATTGTGTCATTTAATACAGTAAAGCTGCAGCAGTGATCGTTGTGCGGCCTGCAGCATGGCGTCCTTGGCACTCTCTTTTACTTTTCAGCACACGTTTCTCTGCTATCATGCAGGGATAGAGACTCGCCAAACTTCGAGTGTGAAAGCGTTTAATATTTACATAATTATATATTTACATTTATTTATTTAAGTGACGTGCGTCTGGCAAACAGGCGTTCCATTTCTTTTGGTCGTTTCAGAAAGTACTGTCTCAGGTGTTCACTTCTTGTTGATGCTGCATGATGTTTTTTTTTGTTTGTTTGGGGGGGGGGGGGTTAACATGTTATGCAAATCAGCTGAGAGCATTATGAAATCTCTGAAAAGTCATCCAGCTCATCATTTATATTGGAGTTCTTGCCTTTCAGAATCTTCTGCAGCTTACAGAACCACGAACCTGGTTCCAGTGATCTCACTGACTGTGAATGTTCTCACTGTTGAACTGCTCACTTGGAGCAAATAAAATCCCAAACCTACACTGTTCAACAACAGACATTACAGGTCTGTGTTTCATTTCTGTCAACACAAATGAGGATATTGCATTTTGTTGGGCACGCTGGCTCAATGTGAAGCCACAGTTATTACTTATAATCTATTAAACTGTAGTTACAACCCGCTTATTATCAGGAAGGTAAACAAACCCTTAAAAATCTCTCATAAAAAAGATTTGTGTGTGTGGACATTTTTTACAGCTGCTGGCCATTATTTGGAGTAGCCATCTGAATCCTTAATACCCAGTATTGTTATGAAGTGGACATAATCTAAAGCTTATCAGCACTAACTTGAGAAGGACATTTAAAATGAAATATGGCAGCTGAGTACAAAACGATATTCCCATGACTGCAAATGTGTTGGTAAACGGATTACTGGCATCTACAATGATAACATCAGGCCTGCGATTCGGCTATTCCCGTGCTAACCTGTTGCCTCCCTCCCTCGTCCCCATCTTCCCTCCCACCATCACCGTCAAATACCCCAGGAAACACATCCGAAGAGCCATGTGCATAGTCTGATCACATTATCTCTGGTCAGAGAGAGGGAGAGAGGCCAAGGGGGATCGAGCAAAGCCAAGGGCAGTTGACCTAATTGCACCCTGGTCTGCATTTGTTGTTGCAAAATGTTTCTGTGTCTGTTGCTCAGTTCAAATGTCTTTCTTTCCGTTTCTGAAAACATTCGATAATCTGGATCTTTTGTTGTGCTCCCGTTATTTGATCAAGAGGAGTAAACATGAGTCCACATTGCTGATAAATGTGGTGGAAAATCATTGAAAAACTGAACAGAGTTCAGTAGTGAAAACAGGCCAGCAAAATGAACGCAATGACTTTTCCAGAGTTGAAAGTTACTCCCTGTCTGCCTTACATCTTCTTTCATCATCATCGCACCACTTTGAGTGTCTGTCTGTTTTAGCCTGCAGCTTTGTCAGTGGCTGGTTACAGTTACAAGATGTTCTGTATGGTCAGTGTTTTTGAGTGCTATGAATCCCTGTAATCATGGGAGAGGCCCTCGCTGTACAATGAACGTTTGTTATAAGGGATGTGCACACACACACACACACACACACACAGACACACACACACACATTCTTACACACACACACACACGTTATCCCCCCACCCCATGGGTAATAGAGCTGATCATGTTCTGAACCCTCCTCTCTCTTTGCCACAGTTCTCACGAACATGGAAGCGGTGGCACACACTTATGCCCGCGTACAGACACGCACACTCAAGCATGCACAGCGTTTAGCTCATGCGTGCACACACTGCACATCACCCTCTCTTCACACACACTGGATCTAGTGTCATGACCGAGAACGGGGGAGGGGGGGGGGGGGGGGTCAGTCGGAGGTCAAAGTCTAATGTTGTTAGGAAAAATTTCCTTGATTGCATGTACAGTGAGCCATGCAGGGGCCGAGATAATCGTACAGATACAAACCCAGACATGCTCACACACACGAACACACACACTGTATATTGTACACACTCACACACACACACACACAATGTTCCTGTTAATGTGCATCCTCACTGTGTAGTAATGCTTGGGTGCTCTCCAGTGGAACAGGCTCCGAATGATTACCAAAGACTTACTTCGCTGCAGAGCTCCAAGTAAAAATGCCTGCTATGTGGTGCTGTTGTTGTGGTCAAAAATTCAGTATTTTTATTAATGTGATTCAACAACATTTAAATTTTGTGTCAAAGAACTGAATCACTTGTTAAACCTACCAGAAGAAAAAAAAAAAGAATATTGAATAGAGTATTTTCAAGATTTCTTTTGAAAAAAATGTTCATATTTGAATTACGGTAGTCTTCTGGAAGATACTCCAAGAAAATGTCCTTGATGTTGTGGTTACAGCAAGATTGAGAGTCAAAATGCGCCCTACAAAAGACTAATACTCACACCAGCGCTGAATGTACAGCTCTCCTACTGATGACAGTGATGTCAAAGAGCAGAAGGCCTGTCATCAGCGTCACTACAACCTGTGTGATCCCTCAAGTGGGGCAGCGTTACTAAGAGATGGATTGGTTCCTTGTGTGAGGAGGGTTAAAGGTTCACTGAGTTCGCTTGGAGGTGGTTTGTGTAAGTCCTCTTGTTTTGGATATAGATTTTTACCACTCCTGATCAAAGTGGTCTTATCGGCGCTTTGTTCTGTGTGTGAACATAAGTGAATTGTGACTTTTTTTTTCAGCTGAACTTATCTAATGTTTTTTTTTTGCTCTTGATAACTTGCCATCTTTGTAAGGTAGCTCCTTTGAAACAAGTTTATGTTCAATTCAAGGAATCTATAAAATAATGTGTTTTCCTTCGAAGGTGAGTGCCATTAAGGATCTGCCGTCCGTGCTGTGGCACATACCTCCTTACATTCCAGTTACAGTAAATAGCTAGCTTAGCCCATGAGCCAAAATGATAAACCTTAAAGAGACACCGTGTCTCTCTCTTACCCACATACACACACACACTTACACAGATATACACACATTCCCTCTGTCTCTCTTTAAGTAAATAACATGTAACAGCCTCAGCTGTTTGAAACTGCATTCAGTTTATACTTTATACTTTCCCTGTGTATTTATCTGTATCTTTCAGGAACAGGGTCACTCCAACGTTCTCCTGCAGCCGCCCAACAGCACCTAACATTTCCTGGAAGAACGTGTCCATTGCCTGCTCCCAACAAACATGGACTGTTTTCCCATGCTTTATTTTCTGTCGGTAAGTAAGTGGACCATGCCATTATAATTTGTGGCATGTGACATGTTGCCGCATCCCACGTTTTTTCCTTTCCTTTCTGTCCACTGAATGACTGATTTACGCAGATTTTCAACTGAAAGTCCCTGTGGGGTGTTGGGCAAGGCACTTGCATTTCAGTTAAATGTGAGGCATATAGTCCTTGGTTTGCCCCATGGCTTGTTAGAGGAGACTGTGAGGGACCATGGCTCCTTATCGAGTTAAGAATTTGCTCTGACCCCAGGGCTGCCTCTTTTATTTGTCTAATCATAGTGGAGGAGGGAGGAGATGGGGGGGGGGAGTGAAAAGGAATGGCCCTCAGATTCCATTCAAAAAAGTTGGGTTCTCGAACCAGCTGTTTACCTTTGGAGGATGTCGCCAGAGATAAACTGCAAGTGGTCTATCTGATCGAGGACTGCTTTACTGTAAACAAGGACTAGACTATTAAAACCAATTAGAGTCTGCCGTCAGTGGGAACAGTTTGAGAAGAAGGGGAAGGGGGTGTATTGGAGCTGGTGAAGAGATGTAGAATAGGGAAAGACAAATCTTTTAGATAGTTAAAATGGAGGCCTGTCTATCCCTGCGGTCTCAAACTTGTTTTTGGTGTTCTTCCGCTCTCCTTCCTCTCAGTCCTTTGCTAATCTTTTATCTCCCTGTTTAATCTGCTCCCCTCAGAGACATCATGATTCCTGGTAATCGAATGCTGATGGTCATTTTAATATGCCAAGTCCTGCTGGGAGAGAGCAACCATGCTAGTCTGATACCTGAAGAAGGGAAAAAGAAAGTACCGGGCCTGCAGGGTCGTTCGGCCGCTCAGAGCCATGAACTGCTGCGGGACTTCGAGGCCACGCTGCTGCACATGTTCGGCCTCAAGAGGCGGCCGCGGCCCAGCCGCTCTGCCACTGTGCCTCGCTACCTGCTGGACCTCTACCGGCTACAGTCGGGGGAGGCTGAGGAGGTCGGGGCGCATGACATCGCTTTTGAGTACCCAGAGAGGTCAGCCAGCCGGGCCAACACTGTAAGGGGCTTCCACCATGAAGGTAAAGGAAAAAATGGAAGGTGTTCGCATCACATGTGGTGAAAAATAAAGAGGAAAATCTTTCTCAGCAAGAGCAGAGATGATAAATGCATCATGTCAGCACAGGAACATTACACCACATTCAAGGTCATTCTTGCCAGGCATTCCAATAAATTTGGTAGTAATGTATTTCATTAGCGTGGGCAAGGACTAAGTGTTCAGGGTAAAAATAAAAAAACATTTCCTACATCACATGAAACATGATTGTAAGGCAGCTCCACCCATCTCACCATAACCAATGAATCTAAGGATGTGGTCACCAAACACTGTCTACAGAGTGGCAAAAAATTCTGCTAGTCAAGCTCTCAAGAGCCTCATTTGACAAAATTCTGCATGTTTGGTTAGCAGCTGAACGAAAAGCATACCTTCATATTACAGACTTACACTTCTCACCCCACCCAGCAGAACACGGCTTAAAAAAGCCCAGTCTTGGCCTGGAATTGAAGTGTGCTCCTCTCTCATGACTACAGTTTATATGGAGGGCTCTTTTAGAAGGACCTTCCTCAACGTGCAATTATCTTTAATGCTACTCTGCACGCTTCTAAATAAAGCCCCTACTGCCAACAATGTGGTTGCTGAGAGCAGACGCTGCAGCTCTCTGAGGAGATGGAAAAACAGTCTGAGAAGCTGGTGTGATAGAAAGACTGAAATGTTAGAAGGGTTTCTGTTTATTGTGACATGGGTCTGCTTGGTTTTAGTGACAAATGCAAAGGTTTCAATTAGGCTCAGAAAAACACCAGGAGGACTGATCTGTTAAATGTAAGATGAGGTTTGAAAGCTATACGGAAATATGTCAGATACATGCTTCAAAGCAGCCTTTGGCAGAGAGGCAGAGGTGATGTACCAGACTTAGCAAGTGAGGAAGCGATCTTGTGGTGTGGTGAGCTGAGAAAATTGGGGAGCTTTAGAGATACAGAACATGTCCGCCCTTAGGGGGAGGAGTGAGAAAGGAGGGATGAGTCAGCCTTAATGGGGCTCGTCAAACCCCCTGCTAGTGGTAGCACACTGCAACACGCATGCACACGGCTAGCACCAAGGCTAGTCGGGAAGAAAGAGCAATGCCGCTGGAGGAGGAACTTCTGCCTGTGATGCAATGCGTGTGTGTGTATGAGTTTCTACTGCTCTCTGCAGGCATTTACCTTCCTTCTCCTTTGCTAAACTATGTTAATAATATGTTTTGAGACCTTTTGAGTGGGAGTTCACGCTTTCATGGAAGCACCATTGTGCAATTGTGTGATTCAGTTGACTGATCTGTCTAAAACACTGTGAGGTGTCTGCAGCAGATGGACAGTTGGGTGAGGAGACATGTTTACAGGCTAGCTAAACCGTGTAACCATTCATCATGAATTTAGCAAGAAAGATGTGGTTTCTTTTGTTTTTCATTCATTTCAAATGACTTGAGTATTTGAATATGTCGCATTCCCTCGCAAGACCTCCTTTCCCATGGGCTTCAGATAAATGAGATTCTACTGTATTGTCAGACTCCTTAATGATTATTCATGATGAAAATGATAAACGTCTTAAGTGAACAAACTGCAGAGCTAATCAGAAACACAGCAGGTTTTAATAATGAGAACCACCTGGGTAAGATTAGGGGCTGGGTGTGAAATAACAGGGGTGGACTGAGCAGGAAAATAGTAGACACAACATTCCTTTCCCCAACAATGGTGATCTTGCCAGAAATCTGCAGACTGAGCGTGGAACAGGGAGCCTCCACTGTGTTTATACTGTAGCTGTGGTACGTTAATCACCACCCTCCTTGTAATGCATGTTTCAGCAAAGTGCTCAGAGAAAGGCATTGAGAGAAGGGCTGGATAATCCTCATAGATAGATAAGAAAGCGTGGATGATGTATATTTATATTCTTGAATACCCTAGAGGCCTTGAAAGTGTGCATGCACATTATTTTGTGTCACTTAATCCACATTAGAGTGAAATGTTGGAGGGCAAAGAATACAGTCCTACAGATGAACAAGAAATACAGTATCTTCATGGAAGCCCGACATATCTGAATGTTTTTACATTTATAAGATGTCTATCTGAAGCAAAGTTGTGATTTTACTTTCTACACATTGTATTGCTTGATTTTACTAAACATTAAGGAATTATGCAGCTAATCAGACGTCCCACATGTCTCCTCTTTCTCATTTTCAGAGCACATGGAGAGGGTGCATGAGCTGGATGATGTAGAAGCCATGCCCTTTCGCTTCATGTTCAACCTCACCAGCATTCCAGAGGACGAGCTGCTCTCCTCCGCCGAACTGAGGCTCTATCGTCATCAGATTGATGAGGCCATCGCTGACGCCCTCTCAGATGACATGGGGCTTCACCGGATAAACGTGTACGAGGTGCTGAAGCCCCCGCGGCCAGGGCAGCTCATCACGCAGCTCCTGGATACGCGGCTGGTGCGCCACAACGCGTCGCGCTGGGAGAGCTTTGATGTGAGCCCTGCCGTGCTGCGATGGACTCAAGAGCGCCTCCCAAATTATGGGCTGGCTGTGGAGGTTCTGCACCTCAACCAGACGCCACATCACCAGGGCCGACATGTCCGCGTCAGCCGTTCACTGCACCGGGAGCCCGGCGAGGACTGGGAGCAGCTACGCCCCCTCCTGGTTACCTTTGGCCATGACGGGAAGGGTCACCCGCTGACCCGCCGGACCAAGCGCAACACCAAGCAGCGAGGCCGTAGACGCGGTCGCAACTGCCGGCGCCATGCGCTGTACGTGGACTTCAGCGACGTAGGCTGGAATGACTGGATAGTGGCGCCACCTGGTTACCAGGCCTATTACTGCCACGGGGAATGCCCCTTTCCTCTGGCGGATCATCTGAACTCAACCAACCATGCCATTGTTCAGACACTGGTGAACTCTGTGAACAACATCATTCCCAAGGCCTGCTGCGTGCCAACAGAGCTCAGCGCCATCTCCATGCTCTACCTAGACGAACATGACAAGGTGGTCCTAAAAAACTACCAGGAAATGGTAGTGGAGGGCTGCGGCTGCCGCTAACACGCAGACTAGAACTTGGACTTGGACTGGTGACTTGAAAATAGCAACATGGACGCTAAAACAAATCAGAAGGTCTTTACTTCCAAAAATGTTCACTTGGATCCTTATTTATAACTTTTATGTTGATGTGTATGTTTGTCTCACTTTTTTTTGTTTCTTTGACAATATGATCATATATTTTGACAAAATATATATATTTATATCTACATATTAAAAATAAATTGAGTCCTTATTTTAAACATAAAAAGCTGTACAACTTTTCATAATGTACATTAGATTGTATAAGGTTTTTTTATTGAGAAAATAGTAAAAACAATCTAAAAAGTAAAGTTTATTTACTGGTAATATTTATTGCTTTCATATACATTTTGGAGGAAAAAAATAAAAACATGAATTGCTTCCAATAACACATTCAAGCAGATCACAAGATGCACCTGTTGCATATTTGCTAAAATTAGAGCACTGTGTGAATTTGTCACAACACTGATTTTTTTTTTTTTTAAGGAATCAGTTGAAACAATGAGAAATGTACATTGACTTTAATTAACCTCTTTATATTAATATTAAGCTGATGATTCTAATAAGCCCATTAAAACAAAATCCGTGTTACCTTTTAAGGGGGTTGTAAAAAAATAAAAGTTGATGGTAATGAAGGCAGGAATTGGATTTAAAGCCTGACACTTATCCTGGTGCCCTTTTTAAATGTGTTCAAATCACTTTTTAGCTTAAAGAAAGATAAAAGCAGAGAAATCTTTCTGATGCTCTGTCTTTCCCAAATAAAAGTTGTTTGGTTTATTATCTGGCCTCTCATCAGCTTCGAATGATTACACACTTCATCAAAGAAAGACAAATGGTGAAAATGATCACCTTGCGGATCTACGTTTTCTCAATTTTCATCCTGACAGAAGCTGTTACAGCAATGGTATGCCATTTCAAAGCTAGTAGGCCTTTGGATTAGGGCCTTATTGTTCTCAAATTTCACTTTTATGTCAATTAGGCTAACATGTGGTGGTTGGACACTCGCTAATCCAATTGCAGTGGGGGCAGGTTGTTGAGCCTGACTGTGGGAGAGTGATTCTATTGTTCTTGACATCCCCACATTGGGGGCATGATTGTGGCCGATGTGTCCTGCCCTGATACAAGGCGGCTGAGTCCTCAGAAGAATCAAAGGTTAGACGCTCTGTCTCCTGCCTTTGTCTTCAACGGCTCATGCCGGCAGAGCAAAGACGCCTGTCTCCAACCTGTGCCCCATCACACAATAGGCTTCTACATCACTTATTTACAAGCTGACGGCTGGCCCAAATTATATGATAATGTTTAGAGAGAGCGGCTCCTTTGAACTGCTGGGGGACACTGGCTGTGCATTGTTTTGCAGAGAGCGCCCCTGTACATCATCATGTCTGATGTACAGGCTGCAAATATAAATAATTATAAAGCTGGGCAGTATAATTAGCATTTAAGGGATTTATTTGAACACTTTAAAGTGTAGTTTTAATGTGTAAAAACTACACATTTAGGATTACATTTAATTGGTGTCAGTCTCAGCACGAAGATAGGAAATTAAATTTTTTAACTTGAAATATTTCTTGACTGGTATGTTATAATGTTATGACTGTTAATGACAAGTCAGGTCTTCTACTGGAGCTTGTGCAGGCCCTTGGGCCCTCTAATGGCTGCTGGGCTTCTCTTTGAAGCCTGCATATCAGCGTCAAAAACGAGGGAGGCTGCTAAAGGAGGAGAAGACGGAGAAGAATTTCATTTTGAAGTGGCTGAAGGCTGAGGAGATGGGGTTGAGGGTGGGAGGTACATGTATGTGTGTGTGTGTGTGTGTGTGTGTGTGTGTGTGTGTGTGTGTGTTCAGGTAGGGGGTGGGGATGTCTTTTCAGCAGCTTGACAGTGCAATTATAACATTTCAACTGATCTCCTACTGAAGTTGAGATAACATCAGCCAGTTATGTTAATTGTCTTGCCTGTTCATTTTCCCACTGCCCTGCACAAAGAGAGGATGCATGTTTATTAAAAGGCCCAGAGACAGACGTTTATATAAGCTCAGCACACCCAGTGAGCCTGCCATTAAGTCCGCCAGCCAGCCAGCCGGCCGGCCTCGAGTCGAGCCCTTCAAGTTTGTGTTTGGAGGTTGGAGAAGCTCAGGCCTTCAGCCGCATCATGCCTCAAGTCCCAAATGCTTCACTGAGCGCCATCAGCAACGGGATTCTTAAGAACTTCAGGAAATAGATAGATAAACGTGAGCGTGTGTGAGCGAATGTGTGTGAGAAGGGAGGTGAGGGGGGGGGGGGTCAATTACAGAATGAGTCCTTAAAAACAGATTGAGGGCTTTGTCATTCCTATGTGACGTGCCACTCAGTCTCCTGTAAGTGCTCGTTCTCACGCAATTACAGGTGACTCATTATGCAGCAGGTCTATTGACACTGCTCAACTAATTGACTGGGTGAAGTCTTCAAAAAGCTTTTTATTTGGACGTTCCGCCATAAAAGCCGAATGTTTATAGACAGTAAACCTCCCCGCAGGAACAAAGGAGGATGATCCTCGCTTGCATTGCCGTGTTTGAGTGGGTGCACTCCATACATCTATCGCTTAAACATCTTCCTTTTCCCCCCTCAGAGTTGCCTGATGTTAAAGATCTAAATGTGTGTAAGAAAATCAAGCTTTCAGGTAAGTCACGTGACACAAAAACACACTAGAAACATAAAATGTACCTATGAAAATTAGATTTTTGTGTGTCAGTAAAGTTAAAGGGATAAGTCAGTTTTTTACAGGGGGTGACCGTAAAAAAAACGTTGATGAGAGACCTGACCAACGAATGAAAATACATCAATGATAATCAACATTGTTGCTTTAATACATTTTCTGTTGATCCACAAATCAATTACTGTTCCAGTTGTAACGTCCTCTAATACAGATACGTTTGAAGATGTCTCTTTTTCTCTCTGGTTTGGCCTTCGTCTCACACTAAACCATCATATTTTTACCCTTCAATATGGAGCAGGAAACCCCTTTTGTCACAGTGTCTGAATTGGAAAACAGCTATCTCATGTTATTGTATAGCAGAGTATCACTGCTGTTTTGTTTTAATTTAAGGGTCAGTTCACCCAAACCACATACAAAAAGAATATATATTTAGGATATCTAGTTCAGCAGAACTCGTGCTGTCTCTACTACTGTTAAAAACCTCTGCCGCCACCCTAATATGATGGAAGTGAGCAGAATTTCCTTTGTGGTGTTCAAGGCATTCAAAAATTATATTTGAAAAATTCAAAAGTGGCATCTGTTTGCAGAAAAAAAGGCCCCACTTACTTGGGATAATCCCAAGACCTCATCATAGGACAGTTTTTCTTTGGAACTTGGTCTGTGGGTATCTCAAAACTTTGGCAACCAACAAAATTGCCAACAAGTGTTTAAGGACTGTATTGAGGATAGGATGTGTCACGCTGTGCTGTGCAGCAGTCCCAAACTGCTGCTCAGAGATAGTCGATGCTCTCTTGTTCAGCTCTCTCTGTTTGGTAGAGAGCCAGGAGGGGCTATTGTGATGATAGCTCATGTCAGTGCTGCTTGGGGTCACGGCCTCTTGTTTCACTCTCCCACTCATACCTCCACACACATGCATAGACACACACAGACACATTCTTTCATATACTCTTTTTCAGGGTATATCATTTTTACACAAAGACGCGCACACACACATTCGCGCACGGGTCTGAAACCTTAGACCCTTCCCACTGTCCGTCTGTAGGGGTTATCTTTGTGACACCTCCTCTCACCCCTGTCTGTGACTCATCTCCACTCATCACGCACACCTCGGCGCTAGCACATGGCAGCCGGGACGCTCCACGGTGCATTTAAGGGGATAAGGCTGTCATCGATGGAATACTTTGACTTCGGGGTCACGGGCACAAAATACATACACAAAGACACAGAGTACAGTGCAGGTAGTAATGGGTAATAGTAAAGCAGACTTTTACTCTTCAGGGTTCAGACACAGGTGACCATAAAAACAAGTTCAATGCTGTAACAATTACTTGACAGAAAACAAATGTACAATCATTTTAATAAGTGATTAAACCCCCTTAACAATCAGCTGCCTCAATATATGTTATCTTATTTGGGATGGCATCTGGTTGAATTCTCACTCAGATTTGACAAAGTGTCCATCACTTCAAAGCCACATGATTCTATATGTCTAAACTATATTCAGCAGCAAAGTAGGCTTGTTTTGTAACTGCATGGCAAATAAAACCAAATAGACTGTTTGTGCCTCTGTGAATTTGGGTTACACTAATTCTGACGTTTTGATAGTAAACTGATGATAAAACAATCTGAAGGAACCAAGAGTAGGACTAACCAAAAGGGCTCAAGAACCAACACCATTTTAATGGGTAGGTACTTCTTTGGGCTTTGGAATATCTTTCATTTTCGGACTGACAGTCGGATAAAAGGTGCAATTTTAAGATGTCTGACATGTCTGAAGACTTTTTTTTCTGACATTGTATAACCTCAGTTATTGAAGAATTAGCTGAAAAATAATCAACAGATTCATTGATAATGAAAATAATTGTGAGTTGCTTCTTCAGGTGACTTTGGTTGCATTAAGGACAAAGAAAGCCCTGTTGTTGCTAGCCAAAAGACATAAAGTAAAACCTGATGTGTCTTCTGATTGACACTTGTTAGGGTTTTGGTCATTCTCGCTCTCTTTGAGCTTCCTTTTATTTTTCAGTGTGTGTGTGTGTGTGTGTGTGCGCGCGCTTGTCTTCACATGCACACTTAAGTACATGTACACAGTTATAAATCTGCAGTCGCTCGCTGCGTTCAGGCAGTTAGCACCCCTGGTGTCTGTCACTGGTGTTAGAAGAAAAACAATGAAGGCTTCTCAAAGAAAGCTTAATAACAGTAATTGCTGCTTGAGTGATTAGAAAGAGTATCACATATTTCCATCCTGACAACTGTTCCCAAACAAAGCGTACAGGAACGGAGGGTCGGTGGCACGGAGTGTGTGAGTGTAGTGGAGGTAACACACTGACTGTGTGATTAAACCCCCCCCCCCCCGCCTCCGCCGACACTCGCTTCTCTCACCAAACCTCCCCGACTGGGAAGGGATCGCAGTGGAAATTTCCACTTGCCGAAGAAACAACCTGCAGGTTTAAAATTTGGTGTCAAGTGCCAGTGTCGCTGTGTGGACGGAATGCTTCTTTTGTCGGCAAGTCGCTGGTGTAATTTCGGGCAGGGCAGGGTGTCCCTGCAGTAGGCCTTTCTTCCTCGGGCCCTGTGCAGTTTCATTAGATACGGCTAATGAAAAGATGGCTGCTGGACAGCCCAGCCCCCCGATGCTCCTCTGGCCTGTATTTAGAGCCCCCGCCTCGCATCTCCCACTGAACAGGTGTGCTGGCTGGCCCTCCAGCACTTCACCAACTCACTGAAATCACTTTTCATCCTCAACTTCTCTTTAAGAGGCCAACAGAGTGTTATTTTCACAAGTTCATTTTACAACATTTTCATTTAAAGCAACTTGTTTACTTCCATTATGGGTCTTTTTCTTTTTATAACTTTGGTTTTTATTATCTTAAACACAAAAGTAGGTGCCTCCTTCTGTTTCCTGTTAAATCAAACACATTTATTTACGTGCCATTCTAATACCATCGGTCATTGTAATGATTTGTGTATCTTTTCATTCTAACTTGCATTTATGACATATTTGCCATTTTTAAGTATTATTGTCTTTGTACTGGCACTCTGAATTAGTTTTGTATACTTCTTGAATTGTTAATTGTTTATCACTCTGGACTGGTTGGATGGTTAACCACATCAGCCTGTTAGAATAAATATGAGTGAGGTAATTATTTCTTAACCTGACGAAGATCCAACTGGGATAAAAAAAAATGGATCTGTTTAAATTAATGAAATCTACTGAAAAAAAAAAAATCTGAGAACCAAATTTAAACTATATGATTGTAGCCATTTCATAAGTCCTTCTTTCATATGGATAGTCACTGCCCTGCAGACAGTATGTTTTCATATTCTTCTCACATCCATGTCTTTATTTACACATTAAAGACAGTGAGTGAAGCGAGTATCCTTCATTTAACAATCGCCACCGCTCTGAAGCCTCTGGCAAGCTGAGACGTTGTAAAAAGCCTCCTGTAATTAGACAAAGCTGTTTATGCACAACTGCTCCATCTCATTCCCCCATTCGCTTCCCTATGAAACACTAATTTGCCTTTCAGCGTGATAATAGTTGATATACAGTACGGTGTCATCTTGTGACAGCTCATTGTTTTGCTCTGGTTAGTTACAGATGCCTATTTTGGCTACTGGCAGCTTCTCCCTTTTCAGGTGCATAAATATCTGAGAAGAGAACTGGTGTTTGGCTGTACCGCGGCCGAAGTTAGATCTCAGTGTTTATTTGCTAACAGACTCCCTCTGTGTTCATACGCTGACCCTTTGTGTGGCTCTCTGAGAGGCAGGTGGATTGTGCCTCTGGCTTGCGGGCTACAGTTTGAAAGCAACAACGTGAAACCGGAGCTGTAACACGACCCTGAGGCAATTAGGTCCACAATGAGGACGTTTTTTTCGCCTTCACTCCTTTTGTGTTCCAAATACTATTTAAGCGCGAATAAAATGAGGAACCATGGGTGCTTTGGCAGAGACGCTGAGGAAAAGGTACAAGCAGGTAGCAAATCAGCAACAGATGAGGTTTTTGTGCCTGAGCGATGGCTGCCTGTTGTGCATAAGTTGAGGGAGTTGCTCCAATGCATATCTCTCCTTTGAAGTTGCCCTACCTTGTTGTCCTGCGTTTTTTCTTTTTTGAAGAGTGTGTCTAAGCAGGGAGGGGATTTGGGTGGGATGGATGGGATCGGGGGAACACAAGACTAATGGAGTCCATTTTGGGGCAGTTTCAGCGCCGTACACTCGTTCCCATGTTCACAGACAGACGGTGGAAGCGGGAAAGGTGCAAGGAGGGCTGGAAGAGAGAGAGAGAGAGAGACCCTGCAGCTCCTTCCCTCCTCCTTCCCTCCCTCCTCCCTTCCGTTGCTATATACCCTTCTCTGAATGGAGTGTGTCTACCGGATCTGCCCAGGATGAAATGTCATATCTTAGACTGATCCTTATCTCTTAATCGCTTCCTTTGTCTCCCATGATTCCCCAGACCCTCCCTGACTTCCCTCCTCGGACACGGCCCTTTGATGTGTCAGCCACGGTTAGGGACGCTGGGGGTGGGATATTTTTGGTGTGTGCATGCATGTGTGTGTGTGTGTGTGTTTTCAAGTGACGGTCTGGTTCTGCTCTGAGCTAACAAGAGCCCCGGAGGTTATCAAGATTCGATTTTGGAGGAGACTACTGGAAAGGGTTGGTGCTTTGCTTCTCTTGGGGGCTTCGCAAAGTTAGATGCAAAGAGATGGTGTGTGTCCTATATGTTCCTGTGTATCTAAGAATGTGTGTGTGCTGGAGGGCAGGATGTGTGTGTGTAACATGGGCAGTAATATATGTTGCTGTGTGTGTCTGTTTATGCATTTAGATGACTACTTGGGGTAAAATCCTAAACCCATGACGCATCAGTCATACAAACATTCTCTAGGGGTACAAGCAGATGTTTGCATGGGCCACAGACAAATGTGAAACAAATGCTTAAAGTATTAAAGAGATAGTGTAAAAAGTAAGAAAGTTAACAAAATAGGAACATATAGTAAATTCAAAAAGGCCCTGGATATCACGCTAATTTTAAGTCTGGGGAAGTGGGGAAGTTTCCATCAGAAAATCCTACTCAATCCAGTTATTAAAAACATTTTTAGGCATATTAACAGCATGGCCCTACAAACAGCAAGGTCGGCCTGTTGGTCAGTCAGTCCCCCACGTTGGTACTGTCTGTCAACTAGTGGAGAGATTCATCAAAGCCCCTTTGGCTAAACAGAAGAAATACTTCTTGTACAGAATGTGTCAAAAAGGTCTCCAGTTAAGCTCATTTCAACATTGTAAGGCTTCCGAAAACACATCCAGACAGGTCATTGTTGCTTAGCTGCTGTTCTTGCTGTAATGTCAAATATGTTGGCTAAGCTCATTAACTTCCAAATAGTTCTTCAACTGTATATTTGATTTTTACCAGGCAAGCAGGAATTTCAGACTTGATATAAAAAATACAAACCATTCAGTTCATTTCCCCAAACAGAAAACTGCTGCTGATCTAACAGATACAGCAGGTTTAATATTTTTGTTCTCCCTGGCTCCAGTTGAAATTGTGTGTTGTGGAAATATTATTGTTATTTCTTGGATGTATACCAAGTTTGAATGAAATAATACATTTATCATTATTAGGAGTTAATGCAGCTGGGCATGGGTAGAAATGGTCCTGTGTTCTGCACAGTGCAATAGAGCGGTACATAAAGTGGAAGACAGGAGTGAATAGAGGCCTCAACAACTGGTGAAAGGAGGGAAAGATTGTGTGACTGGGGAGGTCAGAAGGGCATCAGATACAATTTCTCAAATTATGTACGACTGTTAGTTATGGATTATACAGAATAGTGCTTATAAACAGTACCTACACTTACTTCACACGTGTAGGTATTACTGCACTCTTTGACAGGCTTTTTATAGCAATAGCAATGTACCTTATTCTACTTCTGCAGCTGGTCAGTATAATGGAAGCAGGTGAGTGCAACAAGATTAACTTTTGAAAACAACAGGAGTGGAATGAAAAGGAAAAACTAGGCTGAAGGAGTACAGCCAGACGCTGTGGGTTTCATTTGGAGTGACCGGAGGATGGCTGCTTCTGGATGATCAAAAATGTGCTGCTTCTGCTTCCCAGATATTCAGTGGGAAGGTGCGTGTGTGTGTCTATGAGAGAACGAGAGAGCGAAAGAGACGGGCTGTGAGAAAAAGAAGAAGACAGGCCGAGACAGGGAGAGATTGTTTGAAAAGACTCGTATCATCCAGTGCATCTTCGAGCAGACATATGCAGTCCTATCTTTAAACATGTGACTGTGTGTGAGTGGAAAATGAACGCGTGTGTCCCATCTCAGCTCATTGTTGTCTGGCTGGCTCATTTTGCCGATCCAACATCCGGAGGCTCATTCTTCGGTCCCTGAAGGAATCTCGGGCTGAAGCCAGTGGTGATGGGGGCACATTGTCTGCACCCTCTGGTGGCAGGATGCAACAGCACAACCTGTCCTTTTGTGTGTGTGTGTCTGTGTGCGCACAAAGGGTGTTTGTGAGTCGACGTGTTAATCTGGAGACAGTAAAAGAACGCGCTTCCTCAGGTGAGAGCACAATACTCTATATGTTTGTGTGGGGAGGCCACCCAGCATCAGTTGCATATCCTGACAAAGATAGGAGACCTGGTTTACAATTAGAGGTTTTTGCTTCAGCCAAAAGCAACATTGTTCATTTCAGTGAAAGAGTGGGGCCCTCACTGAGTCCTGAGCAACTTGGAGATGAAGGAGGGCGTAGGCCGATGGAAAGTACAGTGAAGAATAACAGCATTAGCGTCAGAAAGAAAATGTCACCATAAGAAAAGATTCATCAACATGTAGCGGTAAGGCTATTATTATCGTCTCGTATGCAGCCTGACGTTTTCAAACCATGGGTGGATTTTCAAATAACGAAGCAGCATTGTTTTAGCCACTGGTGTATCTGTGTGTATTTGCACATCCAAGCTAGTGTATAGAGAAAATAAGCCAGCACTTTCCCTCCAGATTTAGGTCTAAGCTTGAATAAACTCTGACACTCCCTCCTTTGCAAGTGATTGTCAAGAGGCTGTTTGTTGCTTTTGGCATAAAAATACACAACTGTATACATTTACCTGTGGATGTTGGGGCATTCAAGAGTGAGATCATTAACATATGGGCCGAGCTGTTAAGGCCTGCAGCCATGAGCTCTGGGGGACAGCCTGGCTGTGTTAGGGAATACTGACCTTATACTGCAGATACCATTACCTCTCCCTGTGTGGAAAAGGCGTGTTCACTAAGTACTTAAACTATAAACTAAGCAGGTGATAGACAAGCCCCCCCCCCAAAAAAAAAAAAACTAATTTGCCAAAGAAAATAAAATATTTCAGGCTTTTTCCCAAAAACCTAAACTTTTGATTGTTGCTCGGATGATATGATTCCATTGCCTCGATTTCTGCTGAAATGTTGGGCTTATTACTTATTACTTTTATTGAAAGTCTCTCTGTGTGTATCTGTCTTTGATCATGAACCTATGACTTTTATCTATGCAATATTACAGAACTTTCCAAGTTTGCCCACAATAGTGTTCTCAAAGAACCCAGAAAGGAGGAAAAACTGTGAAAGCATACAATTAAGCATTTCAGCCAGTAATAAAAAAGGAGAGGAAGAGTCACACCAAACAAACAGACCTGTTGCTGTGGTAACGGACAAAACCCCTGCTGAGGTGGCCCATATGGGCCCTCCACATTGTCGAAAGGAGGTATCAGAATGAGCTGTATCTCAAAACTAGAGGACCACTAGAGGAATGAGTTGACAGATTTTTTATGTTTTGCTAGCGTCCTGCAAAAATCTGAGGAGAAGGTAGAAAAGAATAGCATCCTAATGAAGACCAGGCTTTCCTGGAGGATGGTACTGGATACAGTGAAGGGGGCTTCCAAAACATTCGCATTCATTTGTCCCTTACCTTTGGGAGACATGTTGCAGTGTGCTGTGGGTTCACACAAGCTCCTGCCACATGTTAGCCTTTCCGGTGCTAGTTGCCACGTATCGGCAAGAAGGCAGAAAACACGGCGACCGCTTTGGAGCTGGATGGGACAGACACATGACTAAGGCACTCAGTTTGACTGGTCAACACATGGTGTATATGTGTGTGTATGGGTGTTTGTGTTTCTGTGTGTGTGAAGCTCGCGGCCACAGCCGTGCCCGGAAAGGCTTGGAGCACAACCAGTCATTAGGAAGTCAGGCCGTCTGGTGTGCATTATGGGTTGGGTACTGTAGGTCTTACAAGCACAGGCTGCTATCAAATCAGGGATGAGGGGAAGAAGCAGGAAATGACAGACTGAGAGAGAAAGAAGGGGAACAAAGCATCATACCTGGTTCAGATAATAGATAAAAATATCTTGTGTGGCTTCCTTTAACTTGTTTGTCATGAGGGACAAATGTTACAGATTCACTGGAAAGCATTTGAATGTTAGTTTGGTGAAATTGCCCTGCTGCAGGTACTCACAGCAGGATAAAACACATTTTATGAGTTAAATCATTGTATGGCTCATGTCTGGTTAAAATGCAGGCGACAGCTTGGAAAAAGAGAACAAAAGAATAGGATGGGAGAGGCAAGGAAAAAGTGGGGAGAGCTTAAGAGCAGAATGGCCAACATGAGATTGTTAAAAGAGGGGAGGAAGCACTGGATGGATGGACAAAAGGTACAATGTTCAGGCATAAGGGCAGAGAGACGGTTCCCGGGCTGAATCAGTGCTGCGATGTTATGCACAGCGGAAGTTTTGACCGCAGCTCTCAACAATTTGACGGGTTTTGGTGCTTCACGTCAAATGAGTGCTTACATTGGTTCTGTTTGGGTGTCATCAAATGGACATGATTCACTCCAGACCATACAAACAGAGTCAAACTGAAAGGAAAAGTATGTTTAAGTATGCATGCTGTAACATACCGGCAGGAGACAGCTGGATGAAGAAGAAAAAAATCAAAGAGGAGGAGATATGAAGAAGAAATATCTGAGTGAGACAGATCGGCTGTCATAAACAAAAGTAAATATTGCAGGCTTTGTTGAATGATACCTGGTGAGTACCTCGAAATGGGTTTTAACAGAAAGTCCTGTCCTAACTCGTCTCTGTGGCTTGGCTAATAAAGTGTACAAATAACAGTACTCAACAAGACGATCAGTAAAGATCTGCACAGGACTGGCATACAGTGCAGGGCTGTGGGCAGACATGCTGTAATGCGTCTATGATCAGGCATGCATGCTGTCTTCTGTTAGTCTGCCATAGCTTTCCACACTTGCACCAAATAGCTGTTTGGCAGCCCTTTTTAAATCACAGCTTGTCATGTCTTCATGACAATAAAACACGATATACGGGAGAGTGTGCCACCCACAATCAGGACAGAAAAACCATTTGTTGAAATGCAATGGTGAGACTTCAAACTGTGGGCAGATAGGTGGGCAAAAAAAGTGTAGTAAGTAAGTTCATAAGAAGCCCCAAAATTGTTGATATCTTAAGTGTTGGTTGCCACCACCATTTTATGTTTAGTGCCTCTAGGAAAACATGTCACAACACAGCATGCTAAGTGAGCATGTGATTCAGACAGTACAGACGTATTTTACATACAGATTATTTTCTACAAAGATTTAAGTTCATAATTCAGACTTCTGTGGTGATCATTGGCAGTATGTGGATAAGTTGGTAATGTACAGAAGCAGTGTAGGCAATCAGCTGGGAAGTTCTGTTTTCAAACTGCAGGAAGTGATATGAACAATTTACTGGAGGCACCATGGATACTCACAACTGTAGACTGGTTTCCAACTCCAGAATGAATCAATATAAAGAGACTTTCTGACTCACTGTCATGCTTATTCACCCGGCACTAGAAGTAAACATCCAAACACCACAGCTGGGAGGTCACAGTTCACATCCATGGCCATTCCACCAGACAGACATCTTTCAGGTCGACATTTGTGTCCTTTATCTATTGCTCTCTGTCCGCGGTGAAAATAATGTTGCTTTTTGGGTCCGAAAGAAATCATGTGAGTCATCGCTGCATCATTCAACCACAGAAACACAAACAGATTTTGTTGCTTAGTGAGTTTGGTGAGTAGGCGGTCAGTAGTCAAGACTTTGCAGAAGGGCAGAAAACGGTCAAATTTTGTGGTAGCTACTTAGTTCAAAGAGTAGTTGATTTATTAGTTGAAATTTAGCATTTTGGCTCTGTACTTATGAGACAATCAGAGCTGAAGGCATTGTCTTTGACATTTTGACCTCTTCCTGGTATTCAGTTTTTTTATTTAGTGGCAGAGGAGGAAAGGAATTGCCTGGCAACCGTCTGGCCTTCATGTTACAGCATTCAACATATTGAAACACCTGTTTTGATTTATTGTGTTTGGGTAGTTGGCAGTGGATACATTTCCAGCAACTAGCTTCTTGCAAATGCACTGCCAAGAAGACACACGTCCACCACACAACTCTGTCTCATATACTTACACACACACACACAAGGACAAATAAACACCAAGAGTACATATTTGTACAGCCCAACACACACACAGACACACACCCTTACACGCCGTACTCCTTACAAGTTTTACAAATGACTTGGTTGAAAGATCAATCATGGAAGCAGACTCTGGAAGTCTGTGTTGATGCCTTTCGTTGCTGAGCTTCCACCCACTGAGCATAGAAGAAGAAACAAGAGAGCAAGACCGGAGGAGGAGAACAGAACAGTCCAACAGAGAAAAGAATGGCGGAACAGAGAGGACCATACGTTAGTCTGCCCTGAGATCACCTTTGACACAGTCCCACCTGTCAGCATAGACCTGAATCAAGCCGCCTTTTTCTCTGAACCCAAGCGCGTTAAACTCAGAGAGCAAATTCACTGCTCAGCCTTATTGGTGCTGTGCCAAAGTTTCTCTTTCTGCCTGCCTGCGTCTATCTTTCTGGTGCATAGACTAGAGTTAAAGAGGAGCAAATAGATGTGCCATCTGGCAGTTGTCTGGCCTTAGCTGTCTGTGGGACATATGATGGATTCTAACGGGATAAGACGCCAAAACACTAAATAGCTGAGGTCAGTAAGTTTAGGAAATCCCAAAAGTGGGAGAAGGCTTCAGATCTTTGTTGTTAAATGTTGAAGAGGGTTCTTGTGCTGGGGATTTGGATAGTTTTTTATATTACACTTTAAATCACAAGTAGTATCACCTTTTATATGTTTTTTATGCATTATACTGAACATTTTGAATATATTTATCTTTCTATGCTCTTGAGAGACCAGCTGGTATCAGCTCCGCCCGTTCTGGTGGTTCATGGTTGTCGTCACGTTGACGCATATATACGCTATCCTAATTAGATGGTTGGGGGACCCAGATAACCGTTTGCCGAGGCCAGACGGGGGTTGGTCCCTTTCCTTTGTGTCATAGTATGACATCAGAGTCTGGGTGCCAGGACACCCTATCAGTGGTAAGATTGGGCAGGACGTGATGTGTTTGGGGAGTGACTGAGCAAACCTCAGTGAGTGCTGTCACAGTCCCGGTCCACCACGCAGACCAGGCTTTGGAAGGAAGTAGCCCATGTGCCAAGGAAGTGTGGGCGGTGCCACTTCAATCTAGGAATTCTTATCATGTTGACTTTTCAAAAGGGATGCACCACACAGCGGTTTAGTCTGCAGCTGGGACAACAAAGTGATGCATGGAGTGGCTAGTGAGGAAGGGATATGCCCACACACTCACCTCCTCCCTCTCTCTTTCTCCCTTTACGCCCTCAATCAATTCACACACACATACATGCACACACCGGTCTCAAATCCTGTGGCAGCCATCCGGGTGGAGAAATTTGTGAGCTGTGGGGCTCTGCAGAGCCACTCTCCAGGGCCGTGGCCATAAAACAAAAGCGCTTGTAACATGAAAGAATTCCTACAATTTACAAGAGGAAGTGGAACATCTGAGAGACGATGTTTGAATTCTCAGTGTGCTCTTCTGGGGAGGCTGCTGCTGGCTGATGTCCCCCCCTTCCATCACCTCCGCCACCCCACAAGTCAAACCACCTTCCATCCCACCAACCTTATGAACTTCTTTCAATGCTAAATGTACTTCCTTTTCCCCATTACACCGCCATGTTTCAGTGACCAGTGAGACCTCAGTAAAACATGTCCACCCTGAGTCCAGGCACCCACCGAGCACTACTAAGGGCTTCACTTTGAACCTGGCAGCTCCAGGGAACATTCCTGCTTGAAAGGTTTATTTGGTTATCTCTCCAAATGTCCTGAGGTGAAATATACTGTTAGGTAAACTTAGCTGATACAAACCAGTTGTAGGCATGCAATAGTAAACAGATTGTAGCCGCTCATGAAATGGTTGCTGCCTGCATCGGAGCAGTGTGCTGCACACTGTCTGCCTCCACCCTGCAACCCTACAGAAATAGCAGGTTTTTCTCATAACGCATGAGAACTTTTGATGGACTTTTGCCTGAAGGCAACGTGGGGTCTGAACTTTTACAGGTCCTCTGGTTTTGTTTCTTATTATTGTCTCAGCCTCGTTGTTCTTTTATGGCAAGACTTTGATATATATCGCACAGTTCCTCAAATTTTATGAAGAGAATGGCTTTGTACTTTTAAAAGATGTGCAAAGGTACAACCATTCTTTGCAAAACAGCGTGTATTGAGTGTGTAACCTGCATGTGTTTGTGCATATGTGTGTGCTTCCAGAATTTGGGCTGCATTCATGTGGATAATTATAACTTTATGGAGATTTTCTTCCCTCCCTTCCTTACGACCACATCTGCAGCAGAGGCAAATAGTAGAGGAAGGGTGGAGGCCAAACTTTCTGGTTCTCTCTCTCTTTCTCCTCTCCCTGTTTCTGTCTCTTTCTCTTTCTCCCTGCTGCCTGCCTGCCTCTTCTCTCTTTCTTTCTACCCCTCCTTCCTCCTGTCGCTCATCTTCCTCCCTGGCCCGGACCACCTATGTTTGGAGCCTTGGGTGGACCCAGAACCATTGCTATCAGCGCAAGTGTACTCAAACGTCCCATAATGACTTCCACTTAGAGCCAGTCCATAAACACTCTCAGATGCACAGAGACACACTCTCAGAGCTCAGGCAGGCCGGCTGAATGCTTTTCTCCTCCACAGAGGCTGCAGTCACTTAGCTAGTTTCCTTAATTCCTTTCTTAATAGGAATCTGTTTGTTTGTTTGTGCATTGGTTCAGCGCTGTTTATTTGGCTGCCTGTTTTATGAGATTCAGCAAAGTCCTTCGAGCCACCCGGAGCTGTGCTAACCTTGTGTGTGTGGTAACATTCACATATTAAACTTGAAGCTTTTTACAGTAACTCATTGAGTTTTCCGGCAGTGGTTAGACCTGCGGTGAGGCTACCTCCACGAAGATTTGCCCGTCAGAAGGGCTTCATGACTTTGTACAATCCCCAAAGCTACATGACCCACGCCTCTGGATGATGATGTCACGCCATATTGTGTAATTATGTTTTGCATTATGTTAAATAACATAAAACTCATGTACGCTGCAAGGGTGGAGCTGACATATTCCTTTAACTCATTGAATGACCTCAAGCTAATGTAACTGCAGGGAAACACTGTGATTGGTCCAGTACAACTCTGAAGAGGATGTTGTGTGATTAGAAATGTCAGCTTGTTCTATGTTATTTGTTTGTGTTCTCACAGATGTCACTTTTAATCTAAGCGAGCGCTAACGTGAATAGTAACTATTCAATGAATAGTAAAACGATTACCATACTCTGACAGTTATGTCATTATGTGATCAGCACTTAAAGGATAATTTACTACTTGGGTCTTACTGTTGTTGTCTTGGCAATAGTTCCTATCGGTAATAATAAGATTGTACTCATGACTTCAATTTCTGAGATGTGGGAATGCACTGACATTGCATAAAAGAAGCCAGATGGGGTAAGAAAGAAAGAAAGATCGTAAAGGTTTCAAATAAAGCCACAGTTTAGACAAACTTATTTAAAAAATAAAATAAAATTGGCAATATTACTCAAGCTGTCTGTTGCAAAATGTCAATATACAGTGAGAAAGTAGTATTAAGATATGTGTTGTGATGTGTGTCATGGCTTATATTAATGCTAGTTAGTTATTTATTGTGACTATGTCATGAACAGTTCTCTAAGTTGGAGTTAATTAGCATTTGGAGCAATTTTTCAATATAAACCTTGCGAAGAGAAAAGAGTGTTGCTACAGTACAATCGGATTACAACCTGATATCCAACTTCAAGCTGTTGTACTTGATGTAGTTGTTACACAGTATTCCTGTGCAACAAGGAATTATAAACCGCATTTCGTGCATGCTCGCAATAATTTCTTTAACTTTTTCTGATCGTACGATGTTATCAGAACCGATGAAAACAAAAATATGCCTAACATAAGATAATCTTCATCTCCTAAAATAGCTGGAGAATGTCGTTTTTAGCTAATGTAATTCAAATAGGAGTAAATACTTTCTTTTTGGGGGAATATTTCCGGTCGGGGATTTGGTGCCCTGTTGAGTATTTAGGACAGCAAGATGATGACTCAAAATCAACTACAGTTCCCATGTTCATGGTAATGAAGGAACATGACACCCAGTGCATTGTTGTTGCTCATTTATGTATTTTAAATTTCTTTTGGACAACAGGCAACACTTGTAAGTGGAATCAATTTGTTAATTTAATGATATTTATTGACAATAAAAAATGTACATACGTTAACACTTAAGGAGACAATATCTCTCATGTGATGCACCATCCTGACACCTGTAGACACTAACTTGAACTTGATCGTGACAGAGAAATGTCAGACCTGTGACACCATCTGTATCACAGCACCTGGAGTTTATCTACCAGCGAGATAAACACAAAAATCCACACATCGTCCTGCGCAAACCCCCTAAACACATCGCATACTCCCCGTTGCTGGAGATTAGGTGGACTATCTCCTGCCTGCTCTGACAGGATAAGAGAGATAGGCCTTTGGAAACGACATTTTTGCCAGCAGACTGTAAAGACCGTTACGTGACAACAGAGCATCTCCTGAAAGCTGGAAAAAGAGGAGAGGAGAGAAAAGAGAAGATTGAGATCAGACTCTCAACTCCTCTGCTCCCCTCTTCTGTTAGTGTTGACATTTCAGAGTGTTTTATATCATGTCAGAATGTGGTTTTGAAAATGTGCCACTGACTTTGTGGCTCTGAGGTTGAGCTGTGGAAAACAGATTTGAATGTGTCTCGTGTTTTTTCGGCTGTTTAGGATTTCCAAACCAAACATGAATACACCCTGATATTCTATGTAAATGACAAGCATGTGCATGCGCTCATGTTCACACACAAATCCCGAAATGAATCAAAGACAGTAAGATAAAAACATCCAATAGCCTCTTTCATCTTGTTTGTTTAGAATTTTTCCATCTCATGTTTATCCCTCGAGTAAAACTATGCATCTTGTTTTGCAATCAGCTCGCCTTTAATCTGTTTGGGACATTGTCTCCCCCTCTATCAGTACACAGGTGAGTTATCGCTGCAGCTCCGCGTCCTGCCAAGCGTGGGGTTTCACAGCTCAGGGGCCACTATCTGGACTCGTACTGAACAGTTATCTTCCCATGTGGGCCAGGGGGGCGGACATGTCCAACAGCTCACAAGATCAGACACAGCACTGAGGCCCGGCCACGATATGCCTGCTCTAAGGTGATGTTGCAAACCTCAGGAGATTACAGATGAGCAGATTCAAGATACCAAACATGCGATGGGGCAGGTGGGTGTCATTCTGAGGCAGGGGAACGGGGCAAATCTGCTTTGAGACGGAATAATATTTGTCTTTTGAGTAAAACAAAAGATGCTTTTACTTAATGCTTTAGTTAAAACTCCAAACATGGGATTTTAAAAATCCTATGAAGACCAAACATGAGCAGATAAAAGCATTCAACTTATGTTAATCGGAGAAATGTACTTATAAGTACTTATAAGCTCAGTTGTATCATAAAAGTGCCTGCATGGTTGTCTTGGCGGACCAGTTGTCCACAAATTATGCGAAATTGGGCTTGAGTGGCATTCCTCAATTGAGCGAGTTTACTCAGTTGTCATAGAGATTTCTTGTTGTCATGCTACCTAAGTATGGAATAATAATCATTTGATTAAAATTTCAAACTCCACCTGTTGAGGAAGGAAATGAGCTGTGGTTGAAAGCACAAATCGTAGATGGGTTTTCCTGTGATACTTGCTCTGTTTTTTTTCCTATAAATGTGTCATGGATCCAGTATATTTACCAAAACCTGCCTTCATTTAAAAACACCTTGCTGAGCGAAGTTACTACATTGGCATGTAGTAGTGGCTCTTCTCTCAGGGTCATGCAGAGTTCCTCAGAGGGTGAGTCAATTACTATTTGTGACTCACTTTGTGGGTCCATTTTCTCCGTGAGTCACCTAGACGAGCCATTGCGTTTCCCGCAACTCAAAGAGACTTTCTCGTTTTTTTTAGGTACCCATTGTTTAGACAGAATAGCTCCCTTAATTGACCTCGCTTTGATGTTCCCAGTTAAAGGTTCTGTCTGTGTAGTGTCACTCAGCAGGAAACATGAACTAATGACATGTTATGATGGTATGGTCGTGGTCTATGAGTGTTTTCCCAGATACAAGTGCAATGCTTTTTTTCTTTTTGTTTTTTAAATCTTGTGAGATCCTAAAGCCACGGCCACAGAATAGCAACATTAATTGGATGAGCACTCCAGGGGCTGTAAGTGAGTAAGTAAACAGTCACTGAGCCCACATCCACACCAAGGTGGATAAATCGGGGAACCTCGTTTACAAGAGAAAATGACTTTAACCCAAACTAGCGTTTTCAAGTTGTAAAAGTTGTAAAATTTTAAAAGCCCAAATTTTAACTGCAAAACCACAGTTAAACGTCTATCTTTTATGTTTCTTTTAGTTGGCAATAAACAAAATGTATTGTTTGTTGGTTAGCATTTTGTCTGCACCAGGGCGCATTTCCACCGTGCTACAGGTTGCACCCACTCTAATCTCCTCACATAGCCAAATAAAGCGGGTTGCAGCTTAAAGTACAAGGAACTGTTTTGATGATGATTATAAAATAGTAACTTGATCACTGCTACACACCACCAAACTGAATCTGGTGATTTAGATAAGCTAATTTATTTGGTGTGAAAATTGGCTGCCTGATGTGGATGGAGGGCCAAAACCTAGAGAATTTTTTTATTTTTTTTAGTCAGCTTACACAAGACGTGGCCTGAGTCATTCACCTTTGTACCCTCACACGCTTAACTCTGGCCCCTTTGTGCAGCTCTATCTCTGGGGTGCTGAGAGCAGAGATTTTGAGGCCATCATCAAAGGCTGAGTGGCTGCAGAAAGGAAGAACCCGGCCCATCTGCTGAAGTAGTTTTGCTGCTGCTGAGCAAATGTTTTTTTTGAGTGCTGTTTTTGTTATTTAACATTAATAACAGCCTGCTTTTCAACTGAGTTCAGTGCATTTGAATGTGCACTTTATTGACATGATAAAATGGACAATATGCACATAACAGGGGGTGAACACAAAATCATGACCACCTGTACAATCTAATGCAATACACCACAATAGCCCCCTTTGTGAAGCATATGATGTTGATACTCTAACAGTCTGCTTTTATGTAGGATGGTATTGTATGAGTACTATTACGCCAGCAGCCTATCTATTTACAAAGTTGCCCAACTCTTCACTAAAATCTTTAAGTTAGTAAACTAAACACAATTTGTTAGACAGTGTATGTTTGCAGAATACACTTACTCAAACGTAAGACAAGTATAATTTAGGACAGCCAGGCTACATACCCCAACACCACAATGGAAACACACACATACACACTCAACACACACATACATAGACTTCAAAGGCAGCAGAAATTATAGCCTGCATACTAACTGGGGCCTGGCACACTCTGCTTGGCTCTCTCCTTGGCTCTCCTTCATCTGAAATAAATACACCCACAAATACAAAACAGGCAAATACAAAACCAATAAAACACATGTTTTCTTCGCAGTCCAAAGTCATTGTTTTCTCCTTTCATTTCTGATGCAGAGGGTTGTATTTAAAAAAATCCAGGTGAAGTCACAATCATTTGTCAGATGACAACAGCATCATCAGAAATACACACTTAAAAAATGTTTTCTTTTTATAAATTCAGGTAAGGGTAACAAGTATGTACATATAAAAGTGCACGTATATCATTCATATACGTTAATGTTGTGCTTGGAGAAATGTTGAGAAACCCACGTGTCGATGAGAAGATTATCTCGACACCTCATATTTTTTCCCTCGGCTTTGCCAACTCTGATTAGCGACATGCACAACGCCAATCCTGCATGTTGCAGAACAGATAACGGGCTGTGAGGGTTGAAAATGTTAACAACTACACTCTCAGAGTCTCTATACCCATCACTCTGCTACAAACCGTTACTATCTCGTTTCGGTTCCTAAAATTTGATGGAGTTATGGTTTCACTCTGGTGCTTCTCACATAGGAGGCAAATATGGGAATCATATTTTCAAGGATCGTCACAATATATTTCTCCCTGGAGGCAAACTTAAACAAAACCATTCCAGGGATTCCTGGGCTCTGAGTATTATCTGCTGTTAGGACCACCGTCCACGACTGCAAAAAGGAGGCAAGTTGCAAACTTTTAAAGATGGGGTCTGAACATCTAAGCATTTGGAGTTGCGCAAAATGTTTTTGACGTGTCAAGCAAAAAACCCTTTAACAACTGAGAGGACGGTATGTTTTTTAGTGCGGCGGGTTTATAAAGTACATCTGCTTTCTTTGTTTAGAGAGAAATGTTCTCTCTCATCTTTTTCTTCCGCTATAAATCAGAGACCACAATGGCACAGTGAATAAAAGTCAGGGACAGCAAAGCTCTGTTGTACATCTCACCAGCAAAAGCAACGTCTGTGTTTATGCTTTCATACATTTGTTTGTGCTGCCTCCTTGTCTGTCTGTCTGTCTGTCAGTCTTGGCTATCCATCATTTAAAATGTCTTTATTTTCAAACACTTGGCATTCTTGTTTCAGGAAATACACAGTGAGGAGGGATGAATGGGAATAGCATGCCCTTGTTAGTATCTATGATTAAATTCATCCTCCTTGTAAACTAAATGTTTTAGGGATATTGTGGTGAATATCATCAATTTACCCTTCGTCATTCTTCCTCTCTGACTTTGAACAGTTTGCCCACTGTCTGACTGGTATTAAAACTGTGGAAAGATTGGGTAAGCTATTATTTTGGGAGTTCCTCTCTTCCCCACTTTCTCTCACACACGATGCTGTTTTCAGAATAGTTTCTCTTACAACTATTTTCAATAACCAAGTTTGTACCAAACACACACACACACACACACACACAAAGAGCCAGCTGGATGAGGCCCACCCCGCAGCCTGATCTTGTTAGCGGTGCGGTGGAGAGCGCAGCCACACCTCAGAAGAAATGAACGAAAAGATGGGACCCGAAAGAGTGCAGCGCTCCGGGTTCGACCCCTCGTCTCTCTCTCACGTTATCCTGAGGCGTGGACCAGGGCTCTGTGGTTATTTTGCCTGTCTGATGCCCGGCCATGGTGCTCTGATCCCCTTCTATCAGAGTCACGGCAGTCATTCATTGTGCAACATGTGTGGGCACAAACAAACACACGCTTGGTTGCATGTAAACAGAGTTGCTGTCTGACTGAATGATGTTTTAATCAGTCAACATTATAGCAGCCAACGTCCTGTGACACAGTGAGACTTATGTATACATGTTTACTGACAAACAGGTCATTCACTGAAAACACAAAACACGCCCTCATACCTGAGTGACTAAATAGGTTGTTTGTCATCTCCTTCCAAAAGAATCCATATGATTGTTTTCTGATCTGACGCCCCTATCAACAGGGATGAAACTGTTTGTCCATTTCTTCCAAGACAACTTATGACAAAAACAATCCATGCAAGCCATTTCTGTTCTGCCACTCCTGTGATTAAGGTTTGATTAGACTTAGGCGACTAAAAGTACTCGGTTGAGTTGAGGGAAAGATTAAAATAAATCAACATTGTCTGCAGGTAGGAGATGGGATTCCAACCCCAGTCTTTGGTCTCGAAGTCCAACAGTTAGTTTCATAAGCATAACGCACACTGTTGACGTACGACACGTGTCAAAACACGATGCCGTTTATGTAAGCCCACACACAGGTGCCATCTTTATGCGTCATCACAGGCCGCTGCCCAGTTTTACATCGTCAACGTGCCTCAACACTCCAGAAAATAAACAATTCGAACATATTCACTCTCCAGATTGTTACATCCCAGAGACTGAACCTTGACTACTGCTGTCTGTGTGGCAGCTCCAGTTTTTGTGCTGCAGGTGTCCAATGACAAGCTTTTGTTGTTATAATGTGACACTACAGCAGAACTTCTCAAAGTCAAAGACCAAGATCAGCATCCGGACCATACCTCGTGTTATGAATACAATACTTCATGAAGTGTTGAACGTTTTCTATTTTCAAATGCATACATACAGTATTGATCAATACATTTTTGTGACATTAATGATACAGTGTAGCTGGATCATTTAAGGCTATCATCTAGATTGGTTTTAATGTGTTGTCATGGCAACGTTAACTGCAGATCGACCTTTGAGTAATACGTTTGAGAACCCCTGCACAGGGTATGTTATGTCAATCGAGACGCGCCATTGGACACCTCTAGCACTTAAAGGAATGATGGATATTACAATGTGGGTATTATTTTCACAGCTCTGGCCATCAGTTCTATCAGTTATGATAACACTGTATTCACACAAAGTAATTGCTGAAATCTCAGAACACAGTGACAGTGCTAAAAACATGTCCAACAGGTTAACAAACATGACATGATCATTCAGCCAGGAGCCAACAGTTTAGCCAGATAAGCTCTATGTTATTTGGAAGTAAAACTGAAAGCTTAACCAGTAGGTTGGTGTGGAAACTGTGATGGATGATTAAAGTGAAAACGTTACCATTTGCGTTCATTTTCTCTAACTTTCTTTTTTCTTACTTTCTCTAATAACTGTTAGCTTTTCTATCAGCTGTACCATCGTCTACGGCTCTACATATTTCTTGCCCTTTGCCCTATTTGACCTTTTGTTAATGTTGCTTCCTGCTGAGATCCCAGCGATTACTTTGGTGAGAATCACAGAATCGATGGCCCTAGCCATGCAAATAACACCCAAGTAGCAATAAACCACAGTTTTCTTTCAAGAGGTTTTGTGGCGCTATAATAAATAATACAATAATGGTATTTGTGTCTTTGCTTCCAAGAGAGAACCGTCATTATTTGCACGACCACAAGAGGACACTTGTCAGGAAAAGCGTCAACATAGGTCATTTTAAGTGAGCAAAACAAGCAATGCTGTCGTTTTTCTGGCGAGGACAGTCTCGAGGCACATGTGTAACTGCAATTTACAGAAATCTGATTTAGATTAGGCTGCACTAATGCATGCAGGTTACAGTGGAACGGAGCGGAGCAACATATTGCTTGGGAGGGGGGTAGAGAGTGATGGAGGTAGAGTGTGTAAATGTGTGTGAATGTGTGTGTGTGTGTGTGTAGGGGGGTGGGCTGGGGCTGAGCTTACAGCTGGGAGAATGGTGTGCTAACCCTGCCAAAGCCTCAGCACATGACTCCCACCACTTGTCAAAATCACCATGTGTGCAATAATGTGATTACAGTCTGGTTACTATTATGATTTAAAACAACAGCTTGTACGGAATGGAAGAAACGCACTGCCCCACAGAATGTGTGTGTGTGTGTGTGTGTGTGTGTGTGTGTGTGTGTGTGTGTGTGTGTGTTGGAGGGTAAGAGAGGGGCTGGAAGGGGGCAATATGGGTAACAGGAGTAGGGAGGGAGTGTGCATTGGATTTGTGCCCTGGCACCCTCCCTTCTTTCTCCCATCTATGCCCTGCAGGGGGACACTGGGTGGGGGTTTCAGGGTGACTGCCTGGGTCTTGTCATGGATTTACAAGTTGATGGAACGCTTTATGTCATTTTTCTACCCCTCTGTAGCCCCTTACACCATCCACGGCCTCCCCCTCCTTTCATTCCAGGTTACACAATCACTGCACTGCACACAAGGGGTTGTCATCACAGGTGCAGCCGAGATAGGCCAGGATAAAGGAACGCTTCCAGCTCAAGATGTTTTTCCCCTCTCTTTTCTTTTTTCCTCCACCAGCTCTTTCTCTCTCCTGTCCTGTTTTCCCTTTTCTTCTCATGTCCTCTAATTCTTTCTTTTACTCACATTTGTTGCACACTTTTCATTTATGTGTATTCCATACTGGCCCATTTTTGTCTCCATACATCTTGTTCTTTGTCAAAGTAGGCTGTTTAAAAATGGAAAAACAAGTCACTATTAGCACCACTCAGGGTTTGTCCTTTGCTTGAAACAGGATTCTACCCCGTCCAGGAACCCAGCCCAAACTCTCACTCACATATGCCTCTTGACGGGTGCCTGCCCCTTGGCTCACTCCTGAGGAACAGTCAGGCAGCCGGCCGAGCAAAGGTGTGAGATCACCAATTTGCCAAAATCGTGAATATGTGTCTGTTTGTAATTACGCAGAAAGGTCTTTCAGCCTCTCAGCCACAGAGAATGGTGAGCCTCCTTTTTGGTGGTACAGCCTTGGCCGCAGGGCCAGATGGAAAAGGGAGAGGGAGGGATGGAGGAAGGGAGGGAGCAAGGGAGGAATGTAAACTGTAACCAGGCAGCCCAGCATGTTAGAAGCTGGACCCGATCCACACGATGCCAGCCGGGCATGAAGGCAGCTCTAACGATTCCCTCCTGGGCATCTGGAAGTGGGAGAGACAGAATGAGTGAGGCCCAGGCCCACAATGCCACCCATCTCGGAGCTCAGCTAAGGAAAACAAACGCCAGCGGTCACAGAGAGGGGATTTCCGGTTAGAGTCACCTAATACCTCCCTGGAATCTTAGAGGTTTGGAATCCAGAGTTGTGGAAGAGCCCAGGCTGCAATAAGCCACACAGCAGCAATCTAATTCCACTTTTAAGTTTCATCTCTTCGCATTAAACTCTGTCGGCTTAACATCGGGTTCCATATCCCTCTCTCTGTCGGCTTAGCACAGATGAAGGAAATAACAGTGGATTTCACTGACAAGAATAGAAAGATCAAGTGAGTTATCCAGTTTTACAAATCAGCAAAATCCCTGAGCATATGACTTCCCCAGTCCTCATTTTAATTCATGCTTTTCCCATGACTGATTCTCATTGGGAATAAGTTCGGGCATTCTTTCTGTACACTCCAGACCAGATATAGGAATTTAAAGCAGGGACTTGGCACAGCCTCCCTTACTGAGACTGGAACATGGTGCGAAGGAGGTCAGGTGCAGGATCTCCGCCCTCTAAAGGATGTGTTTGATGTGTGTGAGACCTGAGGTGACCAGGTGGCGTAGTCACCACTCATGAGCAGAATCGTTCAGTAACCTTGGTAGCGAGGCCCCTTATCCAGGACCTTGCCTTAATTCTTTCACCAACTCCTTTTTCACAACAGATGTTGTTAGACGGACAAATCCCAGACTCCTAATAGAAATAGTTTCAAAAACTCCCTGTTGGCTTTTTAGTGAGAGAACCGATTGCGAGGCATGTGTAAGGTCGTGTGTGCTATGGGTTTTGGTCCAATTGGTTTTATGGTCTCTTTTGTGTCTTGTGATGAAACATCTGTGCGCATTTGTGGACAGACTACAGAGGAGAGCACTGGGTGCATACATGTCTCGTGTGTGCTAGGTGCGGCCCAAGCTGTTTACATCTTGGACCGAGTCTGTGCTGTGTTTCCACCAGTGTGGTACATGTCCTGTGAGCACTCCGACCTCTCTAGTTTCTCTCAGCACTTTAGGCAGGGGTTTCTGTGCTCCGGGGACCCTGCGATGAGACAGCTGTGCAAGAAAGTATGTGTGCATATACAAAAAAAAAAAGTGTGTATGTGTGAGCAGGCCGCCGTGGTGCTGCTTGTAGCCCGAGTGACCCTTTGCCCCGACGCTGCAGGACGGTGTAAACGAGCAAGGTCACCATGCGCTCCAGCCTGATGGGAGTTGAGGCATCTGTCTCGGCCCGTGATGAATAGCAAGCACCTGCACTACTCACGGAAACCAGGGAGATTGAGAGATGGCGACGGGGGGGAGGAAAGAGAGCAAGTGTCCAGCTCAGAAATTGGCAACAAGAGACCTCACCTGCAGAAAGACATGGAGCAATAAAAAAACCTAGCCTCCCTGCAAACCTCCCCTCCTGCCTCCCTGACCTTCACTACCGCTACCACACACAGATACATATACACACACATACACACACACGCACGCTAGCTCAACCTGCTTTATTTGAGATGTTTGTCTTGCTAATGTGCACCACCGCAGGGAGAATCAGAGTTAATGCAAGGAGGCCGCAAACTCTCTCTGCGCTCTGAGGTCTTAATAAGGACTAACCACTCGCCGTGCTAGACCGGGAGTCCGAGGGGAAAGAACCATAGAGAGAGGTAAAGTGAGGATGAGTGATGATGAAGAGAGAGAAAGAGAGAGAGAGCAGGATGGAGGCAGAGAGAGTATGAGATGGCAGGAGAGAGAGGTCGGGGATTGTTTTACAAATAGAATTCCTTTAATTAATCACCCTGTTTGAACAGCTGGCCTTCCGTCGTAACGGGATCCCTACATGGAAGTGCGGATTACAGACGCGGATTCGGCAGAAAAATATTAACTGTCAAACGTTGCAGCCGAGAGGTGCAGGAGAAGGCCCCTCTTTCCCGGTGGTGAGAGAGCCACAGACGGGGGGGGTTGCTTAACATGGCTCCCCGAGGACTGAGGCTACACAAGGCAACACAGGGGCCTGCGGAGAGGGGGAGCGGACCTCAGGCCCCCTAGGCCAGCAGTCGTTCCACAGGGCCGAGCCCGCTGTAGCAGTCTGAGAACGGGGTTCAGATTTAGGGTCAGGCTCTGATATGGGACTGGAGCCTTAGAGACCCCCATGTTAGCATTTATGTACAGGCTGCACATAAACAACCGAGAGCAGCTGTCAAGAGGGAATGTGTCCCAGTGTCCTAGTGGTACATGTTTATTATCAATGTCCCCGTAGAGGGATTGATATCATGGTTAAGAATGTGGCTGTGAAATAGTTGGCTACCTACTCTTTGTAAATAAATACATTGTGTATGTAGGTCAGTTTGTGGACAGGTCATTGGCATTCTGAAGGAAGGGTGGGAATTACATTTAATCACAAATATTTATAACAGAAACTTTTACATGATATGAGTTTTCTATGAGATCCCTTATTTGCTTTTCTGCCTAAGCGCTCATTTGCCCCAGCATTTATGAGAGCAAACTTTCAGACACAAAGTAATTTTAATTGAATTGTCTCAATCCTAGAGGACATACAGTTACATGGTGCTTTTGCACTGCGATAAGCTTTGGTGACATGGAAATTTGCATTGTTGGACAATTATCTTAACCATGCTGACTTTTGATGGAACAGAGAAAAACTAGCCAAAGCCAACAGTAGCTCCTGCATGACCTACAAGTATTTATAATATTGCTGTGCCATTTCCTGGTGTGACTGGGGACTAAAAAGGGACAAAGAACATTCAAAAACAGTGTTTAAATCAAGTCACTTTGAACTGTCATTATGGAAGTGCTGAAGGTACAAGGCAGTGTCATTGATACCAGACCTGATAAACCCAAAAGCAGATAATTGAAATGCTTTCTGTTACGCAGTACTCCACTGCAGCCTACTTATGAGCCTAAAATTGTATGATTATAACAGTTCCTAGTCTAACATTTTCCTTGTAAGCGTCGAGGTACTAATTATCCTGTTATTTCAGATCCTTCCACTCACCACCTGCTCTACAGTAACCCCTGTGTCCCCGCCATTCTCCATCACATGACCTCCCCCACACACCTGCACACCTGTTCCCACTTCCCCATCATCCCCATCATCTTCTGCCTTAGCTGCCTTTTGGACTCCTGCTCTCTAGCCTGATCCCTTATTGGATGCCTGATTTTGACCTTGACTAAACTTGAACTTCTTATTTCAGCAGCCTGCTCTCAGAGTCATGCTTCTGGATCCAAACCCGTTATTACTGAGCTTTTACAGCGATGTGATTGAAAGCTCCAGAGCAGCTGATAATGGACCTTGTGGTGAAATTGTTTTGTCTGCTGTTTCCAAATTAATTTTTTTTTCCAAATCCAAGTTAAAAATGAACAACTTTTCAGCCATCACGGGCAAGAAGTCTCTAAAGTTTAAACACCTACTTTCCCATGACAACAGGGCAAACTCCATCTGTTGAGGAAAATCTCAAAATAACATTAGTATAGTAACCTTACAACCGCTATAAGGACCTACAAAGATAAATTTAGTCTTTTCTTGTCTCCCTTTTCAGATCCACTGTTGAAGTCATGTTTTGGTAACAAATTCACATTGCCAAACCCTCTTGTGAAGTAAATACTACACTTCAAAAGCAGTCATATACTGTACATTGAATGGAGGAACTAGTAATTGACAATATCTAAACAAGAGAAATACAGAGAATCACAAAAAGCAGGTAATTCTGTATATTACAGTATATAAAAATAAAGAGGAAGATGGACATATATACTGTATATTCTACATGAAAGCTTGCCACTTCTGTTCCCACAAAGGAGAATGTGAAGAAGCTCTTTTCTTTTAAGAGTTCCATCTCTCTTTTCTATAAGAAAATGGACTAATGCCTCCACTTCTTCTCTTTCCCGGTTTCTCTTTTCACTTTCATTTTTTTTCTCGGTTTCTCGTTTTCTCTCTCCCCTTTGTCTTTGTTTCAGTGTCTCATTCTGTCAAGTCAGTGCAGGAGGAGAACAGGGAGTAATGTTGGCTCAGGTGTTTGATTGTCAGAACACTCACTTACACTGTAAGCGGGTAAGGGTAGGGAGGAAACAAATGTTCACCGACCACACACACACACAGCATACACACATGATCAAGCTGTATCACTCTAATTGTGTAAACAGCAATATTACTCTGAGAGCTTCCACCCCGCCACCGCTGCTCTTTCTTTCATGGCCATGATGTAATTACCAAGGCACTTAATTAGTCAATAGAGAGACTTGGAGCAGACACTATTTCACAAAGTGAAATTTACCACTTCACAAGGCTAAACCAGAATCATATCCACTCTTATTTACTTAATGTCAATCACAACCACGGTAATTTTAAGAAAAAAAAAAGCCAAAGATGTGTTAGTTCTAATATTTGCCTGCAATTCCATTCACTGAGGTACACACCAACGAAAGGGGAGACCTGCCTGGACAACGGCGTTCAAGCCTTTTCGAACATCTGTTGGGCTTTCCTTTGAGAGCCCCATAAAGAGTTTTGCTGTGAATTTTTTGGGTTCCTCTATGTATCCCAATAGGGAGGCTGCAGCTCATTCAGTGAACCGTGTTCAGTTCAAAGCGCAGAGAGGAGTTTGAGGAGTGTTGAGGACGATGATGTATAGCAGACTGGACCACCAGGGTCATGGCTTTGGTGTACCATGTCTCTCTGTGTGTGTGTGTGTGTGTGTGTGTGTGAAAAGATACCTCATCCTACTGTAGATCATACATACACACACAAATGCATATACAAAACAATAATTAATAGTATTGCGTAGGGAATGAATTGACTTGTGTAACAACCTGGTCATTACTTCAATACTGTTATTATGCTTGAATGCTGACAAAACTAATACATTATTATTATTAGACAACAAGCAAAGATTAGACAACTATTGTCAATTATTTGACAACAATTTTAATGATATTAATATGACAGAGCCAGAATGACATCATATTGTCCCACGTAAAGACCAGTGGCGTGTTTCCAAAAGCAGGGTTACCAATGTCAGTTAAATACTGCAATAAATGCAGTTTTCCCCCTCTGCTGTATGTAACCTGTGCTGGAGAAGTGGTGTGTTATAAATATTACACTTTCATGAAGTTTGTAGACTTACAAGAGAGACAAGACCCTAACTTTTAGACCCTAGTATCAACCAAGCTCCAGAAATATTGGATTATTTATATTCCAATAATGCATCTTGGATATCTCATTAGACCAGCCTGCCACCTAAAGGTGTCAGTATTCTCCAACATAAGTGCTTATCGAATACCATCTGTTTTGTACCATTTTTTCAGACTTTGAAAAAACCCATTCTTGGCCACAATATTATATGCTTCTTTTCACTGAGTAGTACTCTAGTAAACTGTATGACTAGTAGACTGGACTTCATGTGTAAAATTGGTGAACAGTCCCAGTCAGGAGGCTGCACAAAACAGAAACTTGGTCTCATGTGAAACTTTGTGTATGCCCACTGTGGCTTTGTTTTGGGCCATTTATTTACACTATACACCAACAGGGATGCATTAAAGATTAAAGAGGTTACAGTAATGTAGTGGAAAAAACTGTGACCAAAACTCAGAGTGGAACAACAACACTGAGCAAAAAAAGATCAGATTCAGAATGTGAGGTCTGTCTAATCAAACCAAGATATAAGACTGAGAATACATCACAAGATGTTTGCACAGAGCTGGCACCCATGAACCACAAGAGGAAAGGAGATGCTTTTCCGTGCAGTGCTTCATGTTTCCGCCAAATGTGTTGTGTTTTTCAGAAAACAATTTTAGGCAACCTCAACCTTGAGGTAAGCACCCAGTGCATCACACCCAGTTCCCAGGATGCTTTCATGAGATGTGGTACTTTTGTTGTCTCCTTCTCAGTGTGCAAAGTCTTGTGTCTGCATGCTCTTGTGTGACCATGCATGGTATTGACAGCACAATCTATTTTCCCATAAGAGAAAGAGGCAGGTCATGTATCCCCATCTGTGGGCGTCCTGTATGTGCTCATCACGGAGGCACTTGGATATTACTGTGTGTTTTTGTGTTCATGTTTGTATTACGTTAGCTGGATTAGTGCAGTTTCGTGGGTGTGTTTACATCCATCACTCAGAGAATATGTGTGTTGAATGTATTTGTGTGTCTGTGAATTCCCCACCCTTTTCTTTTTTTCTCCCTCTTAAGCGGTTGTTTGTGTGTGTCTGCTCTTAACGAATACAGCCACAGGATAAACAGCCGCACAATAAAACAATTACAATTAAGCACATATGTGAAACACATATAGGGCAGAGAGCAAAAGATGGAAAGAGAGAACAGAAAGAGACAGAGAGTACAAAAAAAGACAAGAGAGTAAAAAGGTGTGGGAAAAAGTAGAGAATGTGCGGGAGATGCAGTACACTTCAGTGGCTCATCTGGGAGACTCGAGGAGCTCCCACGTCCCTCTGCTCTCTCCCTTGGACGACCCTGCTCCCCTCTGTCTGCATTGGGAGAAGGGAAACGGACGAAGGATTTACTGTTGGGTCCTGACTTGTACACATTCCTGGTGTTGTTTTTCTCCCCTCGGCCCCTCGGCCATACCAAAGGCCTCTAAAACAACAGACTGTCAGGTTGTGACAGCTGGCTTCAAACAGCTCCTACAGCAGCTCTGCGCCCAGGTTCCCAGCCTCACCATGGAGCTGTGTGTGAGTGTGTATATGTATCTGTATCTGTGTGTGCATGGGTGGATGTATGTGTGTGTGTGTGTGTGTGTGTGTGTGT
>JAVQJL010078764.1:0-16324 GCA_036024295.1 Nannoperca obscura
TTGCGTTCACTGTGCAGTCGTCACACAGAGAATCTGTCGGCGTTCAGAGCAGTTTACCCCGACGTTGTTGGGACACACTTCCCTCCTCTTTATAAGGAGCTGTTTGGTGCCGACCTGGAACTGACTCTGCAGACCGCCGACGACTAAACTCCGACTGCGAGCTGACCAACCGGTGGACCGGAGGGACCCGGGAGATTTGACCTCCTCCAGCTTGTCTTTCTTCACCTCCTCCTCCTCCTTTCATGACTCTGGGTTTGGGTGCAGCGAGGACTCAGGTGGTCCCTCCTTCCACCTGCATTAACACACGTCTTGTGTCCAGGATGTTGGAGACTCCTTCAGGACATCACTTCCTC
Organism: Nannoperca obscura; assembly: GCA_036024295.1. Taxonomy (NCBI): domain Eukaryota; kingdom Metazoa; phylum Chordata; class Actinopteri; order Centrarchiformes; family Percichthyidae; genus Nannoperca; species Nannoperca obscura. The sequence goes on from JAVQJL010078764.1 coordinate 354, forward strand.
TTCACGGCCGTTCACCAAACAGCCGCACAGCAAAATTCTTTTTTTATCTCCTCGGCTGGAAGCTTTGGTGACGTAGCTACTGTGGCGCTAACAGCTAGCTAGCTAGCTCAGTTGCTAACCAGACAAACAGTTAACACAACTCTTGTGGAGCAGAGTTTTTAAAGCTGGATGGTGCAATAAGCTCATATGGTAGCTCTGTTTTTAACCCTTCAGAGGTTAGCTGTTGTGCAATGATGCAAATTAGCAGTTTGTTATAAATGCTTGCGTGAGTCCTGAGGCTGAACGCCTCACCTGCATGTTTCTATGTAAATGTTGCAAAAACCTGAACCTCATCTTCTGAGGTGAGCGATCTTCTAAATCATTTTTCACACATTTTTAGACACGTTTCCCCAGAATTCAATCTGACAGGTGTCTGGAGACCTTGAGTTGTATTTAGTGATGTTTGAGGAAACACTGTGAGGGTGGACGGGCGCCACTGCAGCGTGCAAACGTCCTCCAGGTGGGCGGATATCCAGAGGACTGCGTCTGCAGCTGGTCCTGCTGCCTCGGACTGGGCTTGATGGGATTTGGGGTTTGTTTCCATCACATACCTGCTCTGCTACTGTGGTGGTATTTCTACAAAGTACAGCCTTTACGTTACTCGTACACGTTTCGGTCTGCTGCCATTTTTGTCTTTAAATGTTAAATGTGTAAAGATTAGAAGAACCTGAACCCCCCCATTTGATATCCTAAATATACACCTGACTACCTTTTCTTTCTGAAAGCATTCACACAGAAAAAGGCAACATGTGTTGGGTGTTTCTGTGGATGTGGACTTCACTGGATTCGACCAGTAAAGTTTGTGTGTTGATGCATCACTCAGGTTACTGCAGATCATCAGCTTCCAGAATCCTGTCTCTCCTCAGGCAGTTTAACTGGATTATGAATTATCAGAAACATACAGGCTGCAGCATGTATGATGATGTCTCGATCACAGTTCTCTTCACTTCTTATGGTGTTGGACTTTCAGGAACATAAAGACCAAGTAAATGTGCACGAGTGGAGCAAAGTCAAGCTCCAAACACACCGACGGATCCCAAACTTTGTCAATATGATTGGGTTTTGATTTGGTGACTCTGGCTGGAGTGTTTTCCACAGCAACGACGACTGAGGCTCATGGGTACTGTAGTATTTAAAGCCATGTGTGAGTCTTAAAGACGTTTTACATGTAAATTAACAGTGAGAATTACTTCCTTCAGACTCACCACAGATGAGAATGTGAACGAGTCCTGGTTGGTTTCACTGTTTCATCTTCCATGATTTCATTCCTCCTCCTGGCTTTCATCTTCCTCCTCAGACTGTGACGCTTGTGTTCACCAGACAAGCAGACAGCAGCATCGGACTCACAGCACTTACTGTCCTTCAGCAGCCAGCCTGTAGCACCATCTGGTGGCCGGACAGAAACGTGCAGGTTCTTGTTTGTCTGCAGTTCAAGGATCAGATCCCCCTTCAGTCTAATGAACTTTGTATTTTTCAACATTTGAAAGTAACCACAGTTAAGACGAAACAAACTCAAACATTAAATTAGTTGGCTGAAAAGACAGAAAGCTTTGAGCCTCATTAACGACATGCAGCATAAGGATACGACATGTCAAAGTACGAGTCTGCTGTTGTCTGTAGTTTTCTAATCCCAAAAAATCTCATGCAGATCCAAACGGACGTGCGTCAATCCGTCTCGCAGTCTGACTTCCTGTCTGTGGCTCTCAGGTCCAAGCCCATTGGTTCCTACTGAAGGTGTAAATCTTTACAAACACCTCAAATATATAAAGTTTCTTTATTTTCTTTTTTTGAAGGAAAATAATATGTATTTTGAACAGTATACAAAACAAAAGTCTAAATGCACTGGAATACACAATGTTTTAACCTCCAGGTACACGAGACAACAGACATTAGACTTCACATTTATTGTGTCTCCAAGACAAAAGTCATCAATATCAATATATGCAAAGCTTTTACAAATAAATCTCATGCAGAAACAATACAGAGGTTCATCATAGGAGGAGCTGGCCTCTGGGCTGAAATCTTCCTAAAATGGCCTTTTGAACAACAAAGAAAGAAAATATCAGAGGGAAGTATTAGTGTGCGTATTATGTCCCTTATTGCAAGTAAGTCATATAAACAGGTGTAATTTACCTGCATATAAATAAATCAGTCACAGTCCATGCAAAGGTGATCCAGGTGATCACTGATGAAGAGTAGGATCTGCAGCGTCATCGTTTTTCATGAAAACTCCCCCCTCAGTGCCCACATTTACTCCAAAATATCTAATCAGTATCTTGATTAAACTTTCTGATAAACCAAACTGTACGAGAAGGAGAAGCCACGTCATAGCCACGTCCCCCCCCCCCCCAAAGGCAGCGTCAACGTTTAGAACTTCCTTGTATGCAGTTTAGCATCAGAAGCACTTAAACACAAACATATGAAACCGTAGCAACAAGTTTTACTTTTAATCAAGCAAACAGGAGGAAATGTATTAAAGAAACATTCTGTAAACGAGACACATCCAGGAAACGTACACAAACAGCATGTTTACATTCAACCAGCAGAAAGAAATTAAAGCAATATCGCAAAAGAATAACAGTATTAAGAGCAATATAGGCACTATGCAATCTTTCGCGGTGAACATATGTTGCACTACAGTGAGTTTATTTCCTGCCTCGTCAGTGTGTGTGTTTGTGTGTTGGGACTACAGACCGACGGGAGGAGTCATCTTGTTTTTCCATCATCCACCTTTTAGCAGTGACTCATTATTTATCGTTCCGCCATCGAGAATCAGCATCGTCTCATCTTCAGACATCATATTTAAACCAATCACAACCAACTGGAAACAATACGATGAAAAACATAAGTTATGTTTAAACAGAACTCCACTTCAACACAACATCCGTCTCGAAAAACAAATCAGTATTTCTGGCAAATAATGAACGTAACTTTAGCCATAACTGAATGTCAAGCAATAATGTAAATGTATTTTTATCTTTGTTCATTGTGTATAGTTTGAACATGCGGCATGTCAATGCAAATTCTAATTCATACGATTTCATTTGGGAGTTTGTCTTTTGAATCTTTGTGTGTTCCCAGCTTAATATTTAGTCTCGACCTGTCACGTGATCACGTACGCTGATGACACACTTCTCTCCCTCCATGCCAGCTTGTTGGTTCTTTAAGTAACTTTATGAATAAGTCTGTACAGGCCACAGGAAAATCCTGCTATAGAGCGTCAAACTTTTATCTGTCGATTGATATGCATCATAATGTATAATATCTGGTTTGATATGCACTGCTCTCCTTTAGATTTAGTTTAGTTACAGAGAGCATTTTTGTGTTTTTAATTATGCGTGTGGTGCTAGGTTACCTTTTGTTAGCAGGGTCTTGATTTTACCAACTATGCCACATTGTATGTTTCCTCACAGGGTAATACTTTGAAAGGAAAACTGCTTTTTAACAACTTGATGGCAACAACATTTTCAGACTTTTGGTCAAACTTGTCTGATCGCTCGTATTGCGACGCCCGCTGACAGCGAGTGAAACGTGTTCCTGTGTTGCTGGTGACCAAAATGTTTATTCTAAATCAATAATAGTAATGATTGGCCCGTAGCCAGAGACATATTGTTGGACAAAAGCTGTCTGTTGCAATGTTACCTTGACCCACAAAGATGTTAAACTCTACTTTCCTACTTAACTGTATGCTGTCATGTCAATTAATGTGTTATATTCAAATGGGTACGCTAATGAGGCTAACAGTAGCAAGTTTATTGATTTATCTCACCTTTGAGCCAATCAAAAGTGTGCGTATAGTTAAGGTAAAGCACAAGAATTTCAGGGAAATTTTGGTGGATATTCAAACCAGGAAGTTGTCTTGAGTTGTATAAAAACTGGACTTTCCTTTAAAATGTCAAATGTTATTATGATAATGAAAATATCATAGTCCAACGATGTTACTGCCCAGCCTGCACCTGCATCAGTGTGTCGGCTCGGACTCTTTGTTAAAAGTGGTCAAACTTGTTTTGATACAAAGCAGAACCGCTGTATCTGAAATGTATTAAAAATAAAACCCAGAGAAAGAAAAACCTATTTGTTGATTAGAGTTGTTGTGCTGATCAGCTGCACTACAGTTTATATGCTGTAACACTACAAATACATTTCCATTGACCTCCATTGTAATGGGGAGATCTCAGAGATGGACATCTCAACATCTGAGCAGATAAACTTCTTGTATTTCTATCTAAATGTAGGAAAGGAAGTTAAACAAAAGGAAAGAAAAACAAGGACAAGGTGACACAGAGAGGAGGACAAGGAAGGAGAGGACTTAGTTTCCTGAGGTGTTTCCTCTCCAGGAGATGGCAGTAGAGTCCAGGTGTTCTCACCTGCAGTAGAAGAGCAGGTCTCAGATCTCATGAGATTATGTTTGCTTAGTTCATAATATGAAGAAAAAGCTGACAGGAACGTCACTTTCACTGTTTCACCTGTGTTTCCCACCAGCAGCTGTTTCCTGTTCACTCCTCCGTCAGACCTCCTGACCAAACATCACCACTCTGAACTTCAGCTGTTCAACACGATGCACGAGGGTCCTTTGTTTTTTACAACTGTATGAGCAGACGTAACCACCGTATCAGCACGCTTTACTCAGAATGAATAAAAAACTAAAGGATTCATTGTTTCTCCACCCGTCCGGGAGAGAAAATGTCTTGACACTTTGTCTCTGGGAGGTTCCCTGTAAGGAGCTGAAGTATTTAATGTGGTTCCAATAGAAAGTGTTGACAGTTTGTCACAATGTCCACCTGTCTGTCCCTCTCTCTGCAGGATCAAGCCGCTCCCATCTGCCCTGCAATCACCTGAACTCACCTGAGCTTCCCCACCTGCACCTCATCAGCCACTCTGTACATAGACCGGTGTTTGTCTCTGTGATAGTACCTGAACCGAGCCCGTACATTTCAGGATGCACACAAACGCTCCGGTTTAAAGAAACCTTCCTTACATCACTGTCTGTGTTTTAACTCTGACGCTTAGTGATTAGCTTAGCATAAAGACTGGAAACACGTAGCCTGGATCTGTGTGAAGTTAGAAAATACAGCTACCAACAGCCCTGAAGCTCAGCAACCACCAGGTTTGATCTTTTTATCTTTAATCTGGACACAAACGGTGAAGGAAGAAGCAGCTGTGCTTTACTGGGAGCCGGAGAGCTGCTTTGACTCTAGAAACACACACATCTGTATCAGAGCTGACTGTGACTGAATCCTATTTGTCATCATAAGTGATTTTTAAATTGGATTGAATCCCCGCCGCTCCGAGCTCTTCCACCGTCTGTGGATCTTTCACAGCAGATTATTTGGAGCCGACTGATGCTGACTGGTGTTTGTTCGCTCGCTCAGCTGATTGTTCTGAGTGTTTTGTTTTGACGCTGTTAGTCCAACTTCACCTTTATGTCTTCATCAGGAATACAAAAGACGCCGTCGCTTCTCCACGTGAGATCGTGCTCGCCATCGCTGTGACACCACGAGAAGAAACGCAGACGTCTGACGTGGGAGAAGATCTGGAAGCTGGGCCTGGTGTTCCTCAGATCCTCAACATCTAATGCACTAAGAAAGAAATCCACCGAGTCCAGAGTTCAGAAGTGAAGATCCATGAAGAGATAGAACAAACAGAGAGCAGCTGTTCACTTTTCTACACCTGCAGAGCCTGAGGCAGGATCTCCTGACGGCCTTCAACATGTTGCTGTGCTTTAACCCCCCCCCCACAGGAGCTGTCTTCTAACCGTCTCTCATCCGAGGTGCTTTCTGCTCTCTGGATGACCTCATCTTCCTGGTTTCTGAAACAATGGAGTCCGGCCTCCTGCCTTCAGTTGGTGAGCTCATTTTTTAATCGTGTCTGCAGCTGCCTTTTAAAAAAGGTCTCATTCACATCTCCTTTGATTCATTAACATGAGGTTACATTATTATTGTAGTTCAGTGTATGAACTACATTCAGTCCAACTGTCCCCCCGATGCTGCTGTAGCCCGGTGACGTGTGTGTGTGTGTGTGTGTGTGTGCGGTCTTGAACTGCCCCACCTGATCAAAAGATCAATAACTTAGACGTTCACGCTTTAACTGCCATGAATATATTTATGTAGCTGTTTCATATATTTGTTTATTTCTGAATGATTTCTGGTTTGCGGGGACACATTGACGTGACGTCAGTTGACCTCTTGTTTACATGCAGCCAGGTTGTTTATTTATCACGTTTGTTTGTTGTCAGGTCTCAGTGTGTGTGTGTGCAGCTCAATTTAAGTTTTTTCGCTCTGAAACGCTCCAAATGAATTTGGTCGTGACATTTCATGGCCAGGCTGCGGGTCAGCAGCAGGACTGCACAGTGAACGAGGGGGTTCCTGCTCTGCTTCATGGAGAAGGTTTCATGTAAAACAGCTGAACCTGATGGTTCTGGCCCACTTCCTTTGGTTTTTTGGGAACAAAAAACACAACAGTTACCGTTTAGCAGCTGTCTGTAGTTGTAGTTCTGGAACCAGGATAAACACTGAAGCAGACTTTGATTTACACACACAGCTTCACCGCTTCATCCGGCCTCCGGCTCTAATTACCGGGACACGCAGGAGGACGTCCCTGAACGCAGCAGAGGAGGGAAGCAGCCGAGGAGGGAAGTCGCTGGGGAGGTGTGTTAGTTAATGAGATGGATCAGACTTGGCAGGCAGCAAACAGAGAGCTGTGAGCTGCACTCGCACTTAACAAACATATCTGCACATCGACAAAGACCTGGACTGGAAACAGCCTCACGGGCCTGTTTAGAGCCGGGGGGGGGGGCCTGGTTCAGATCTGTTTTTGACTCGTCACATCCGGCTAACAGCTGTTTTATCTCCACGATTCATCGGTTCAAATTCTTCATGACACGATGAACATGACACAAACACAACAGGCCGCACAACACTGATATAAACACAAAAACAGTATATTAGGTTTCTTGAATGCACCTGAGCTGTTATAAAAGATACAAGTGTTAACAGGCATCAAGTAGCTTCAACCAGAGCAACCAGCAGCGGTGAGATAAAGACGTGGCGTTAATGTTCTGCAGGACGTGACTCCGCTGCTCCAACGTGATGTTCTGGTGTCTGAGCTGCAACTAACCATCACTTTCATTACTGATTAATCTTTAGTCCATAAAATATCCAAGAAAGGTGAAAAATGCTCGTCACAGTTTCCCAAAGTGACGTCAAAGAGCGTCTTTAGTCCAAAACACAAAGACACTTCATTTACTGTCAGAGGCACTTTCTGCTTGAAAATAGTTAATTCATTTTCTTTCTAATTGTTTTACAGTCATTTAAGGTGAAGTGCTCCCACACGGTGGAAGATTTGGGTTTAACCCAAGTCACCGCCATTTTTCACCATTTAGTTGTTTTATAATTGACGTAGTCGACACCGCGAGTAACAAACACTCACGAATCCAGAAGGAAATGAGCTGTTCACAGACCGTTTAAAGAAAAACCTCAGGAAATGTGATTTTTGCTAAAAGCCACGTGGCGGCTGTTTGAAATGAGATGCATCTACCGCCGTTACCACGGCAACAGATGCAAAGAGGCCGCTGACGTCTGGGCACACACACACACACACACACACACACACCCACACCATCACTACAGGTGCTCAGCGAGGACACACACCTGTCCGTCTGCCTCTCGAGTTGCAGCTCTTCAGCAGGTTTATCACTTTATGAGACCACTCAGGACGCAGCAGATCACATCACACCCGCTTCCTGTTCAGCCGAAACCATTATCTCCTACGTTCACTCAGGTCCTCGAACACTGCTGACTGCAACCACTTCACTCATCTTTTATAACCTCGTGCACTCGTCGTGGACTTTATTCCCACTCTGAACCAGTTTGAACCAGTTTAAAATAAACAAGCAGCTGCAGGCGACAGCTGCAAGTAATCAATGTGCACCTGATCGATCAATACCAACGTGCACCTGATCGATCAATCTGACAAACCAGCTGCTGCTTCAAGGAGCAGTCGGACATTTTGCAGGTTAAATCCAGAGTCGCGTGTTTAGTTTAGCTTAGCTTAGCATAAAGACAGGAAGTAGCTAGCTTTAGCTTCAGGCCTGCTGGCCCCAGGGGGCACAATGGAGTCAGGGGTTATTGATTAAATTGGTTATCTTGTATTGAATAATTATGTCAATTCAACAACAAAACATCAATAATATGTCGATTGCTCTTCTAATTATTATTGTTATTATTAGAATCTAATAGTGGATCTAATATTTATCTTTACACTAATTATAATTAACTGTAATCTAATTATAGATTAAACATTACAAACAGTTACAGGCATCGTCGATCGCCGTGGCAACAAGCGTCCACGTTGTCCGGCCTGCATGATTGTGATAGTAACACAAGTAGTTTGTGTTATTGATCTAATTGATCGTTCGTTCACTTTGACTTCAGTGCAGCGGCGCCTGAGCTTTCAGGCTTTCTTCCTTTGTCCTCCTCCAACCCGTGACCTTTAACCCCATCTTCGTCCATTCTCTCCCACTACCTCCACCCCCGTCCGTCTCGGCATCACCTGCTTCACCTGCATCCATCTATTTTCTCTGTGTTTCTGTCTAAGTGCCAGCAGGACGCCTCCCACCACATCACCACTTATTTCCCAGGTTCCCCCTCTCCACGCTGCGTTCACTTGTCTCACTTCATGTTGGTTACTTTGCTACTCTCTCCGTCTGCTGACAGATAATCAGTCTGTCAGTGGGAGGGGCCAGGACTGTTCCTGAACCAGCCGTCCTCTTTGTTTGGTATTTTATTAACCTTTGATCTGCTGGAGTCACCTGTACGGTAATATCTAACAATATCAGAGTGAGACGTCCTCTTAGTTTTTCTCAAACGTCTTTGACTAAATGTTACGACCAGCTCACGTGGTTTCTCGCACCTGGCTCTGTCAGTTCTGTGGTTCAGATTCAAACATGCATTTCTACATCACTTCGGACAGAAAGGTCAATTTCAGGTATTTAAAGACTTTTCCAGGACTTCAAATACCTGTTACTTGCTTTTACTACAACCTTTGACAGTTACAGGGTTGTTTCCCTGTTTTCTTCTTGTTGGTTCTACCTGTGTGTGTGTGTGCCCTCCTGCAGCCATGGACGAGCTAAATACAAATATTCATTAATTAAGGTCTAATTTCCCGCTCCATTGATTCCAGCTCCCACGTAGCTGCTCTCCTCAGAGGACCAATGAGATGCTCAACTACAACTTTGTCTACATTCATGTGTCTTCAGTGGCGAGTCGCTGAGCCGGAGCACCGTCGCCCCGCGGAGCTGCTGCAGGTGGAGACAGAGGTAGAAACACATTAGCAGTTAGTCAGAGTGCAGTACTACGTCAGGTGTGTGATGGGACGTGTGCAGGTGTGAAGATTTATGTCTTATTCCACTCACTCTTATGTTTGATGAAATCTCTGCCTTTTAAAGAGACTTCAGGGAAACTTCCCCGTTCTTCATTTACACTTTGGATATTTTGCTTAAACGCCTCGTGTGTGAGATGAAGACCGTGTAAATCTCAGGGAAGTCTTGTGTGAGGACGACCAGCACTGTAATGATCACAGAGCAGCTCACGAGAGGGGGGCAGCGAAGCAGCTGGAGGCCTCTGAACCTGTAGCTTCACGTTACTGAGGCGTCGACAGGTACGACTGGGGGGGGGGGCACAGCGTCAGACTCTGACGACCTCTGAATCCAGGAGATGATGCCTCTGGTCTGCTGAGTGACCTCTCAGACACGTGTCGGTGTCTCGGCTGCACACGTCGACACGTTGCTCGTAGAACTCGTGTTGTGTTCAGGAACCTGAGCTGCAGTCACTGTTCTTTCATGTCTGTTATCTTCTGGATTTCCAGTGAAATGTATTCACTTTCACCATCTTCTAACGTGTTGATCCGGCTTCCTGGAGTTTAAAGCAGCTTTGTGCTGCATTTATCTCATGTAAAGGTTGTTATCTGGCTGCACACAGCGCTGCGGAAATAATAAGAAATGTTGATATTATAGCTGTCGAGGTTATCTCGCTGTAAACACGAAGAGTAAAGACACACACACACACACACACACACACAGTGAAGTACAAAGTGTTCACACTGAAATGTGAGACACTGATGGACTCGGACTCGTCACTCTTACGTACACAATGTTGCGTTCATGTGTTAAGAGATGGCCGTCAGGAGGACGACAGCTGCACAGGTACAGCTCACCTGTACAGGTGTGTGATCCAGCAGCTCGGTGAGGCTGTGCATGCTAACGGCTCTAATGACCGCTTCACAACGTATCACTCCACCAGGCTGAAGAATCAGCAGCTCTCACATCAAAACACTCAAATAAACTTCAGGCTGTAAAAACGTCAAGAAGAGATTTGGTCATAAACAAAGGTGGAGCTGCAGCTAACGATCACTAAGCTAACGGTCGTTTAGTCTATAAAATGTCAGAAAGATGTAAAAAATGCTTGTCACAGTTTCCCAAAGTGACGTCTTCAAAACGTTTCTTTTGTCCAGAACTCAGAACGATTAATGGAGTAACGGTCGCAGCTCTAAACAAAGGTACTGACAGTTCGTCCTGCTGGTGGCGCTGCAGGATCAGAAGCACCAACACGGTTCACTCGCAGGGGACCACGAATCTACAGGAATGAGAACAGAAGAGCAGAAGAAGAAGAATGAACAATAAATCTGCAGTTTCTGCTGATTTACTGAAACGTCTGTTTAAATCCTCGAGGATAGAAACGTGTGTGTGTGTGTGTGTGTGTGTGTGCATCCTCTCCACAGTGCACAGACATGCACCACTAACAGCCTGTGTCCTTCCTCCCCGGATGGTTGGAAGTGAGATCTCTCCTCTGCTGATAAGAGCTCCGTGCTGCCGGCCGCCACCGACCGTCGCCTCCCGAGTTCCTGTGCTCACCGGGCGGCCGCACCGAGGCTGAAACAGCCGGTAATTACATCCAGCGCGCCGGAACACCTAAACAAAGAGTCGATGAAGCGCTGCAGCTTTTAAACAGCAATAAAGAGCCAAAGTAGAGCGGAGGAGGAGTTACAGGGTTGCAGAGGCAGCATCTGGGTTTTATTTAGCCGTTAATGGCCGAGGTGAGCGATCGATGGAGAGGAATAATGAGGTGGATCAATGTCCATCGACCCGGCGCCCAGCCCACCACTTCCCATTATCCTGATGCCTCAGGGTAGGCTAATCTGCTCCCTGAGTAAGAGGGTAACTGGAAATAACATGCAGGATGCTGCGAAGTTGGGAGGAACTATCGATTCACGTCATAAATGATCAAAAATATTGATTGTTTGAAGGATTCAGACGCCTCAGGACGGGGGTGAGTCAGGATCTGCAGGTTTCCAGAAGCTCACCTGCAGAACTCTGGAGGAGTCACTCATCTGACGAGTCGTCTTTAAAGTAGCTTCCATCTTTAGCTCTCTGCACGCTTCTGTAGATATATTCAGTAACATTGACTTTATATGTCAAACATGAACATGAAAGTTAGATAGAAACCTGCTGGTGGCGCTAGAGGGACAAGCAGGAAGGGTTCATCCTCTGTGGACCAGGAAGATCTAAAGATTTCACTGCAATCAAGGAGCTGCTGAGATACTTCAGCCTGCAGCAAAGTGCTCTCTACACACACACACACACTCTCTCTCTCTACACACACACTCACAGATACACACACCTACAAACTGTCATAGGATTATATAACAGCCAATCTGCTCTCTCTCAGACACACACACACACACACACACACACACTCAAAATGCTAAAATTGTCCTGCAGGTTATAAAAGTAAGTCATCCTCGCTGTTATCACTACTTTATCTGCTGCTGAGTGCGTTCACATCACTTCCTGTTACACTCTGGACTCCTGAGTGTTATTAACTCTCTCTCTCTCTGCAGAGATGCTTCCCCGGTGTCTCTCGCTCTGAAAGTGGGTGTTTGACCTAACATGTTAGCAAACAGCTGCACGGTGTTACAGTCTACATCACCTTTAAAGACCTGGGATCAGTCAGATACAAAGACCTGGGATCAGTCAGATATCTATCTGTTGGTTGACAGTGTTGATGCAGAGCTGCTATCTGCACCTGTTTTTATGAAGGAAGTGACTTAAACTGGAGTTATATATATATATGTGTGTATATGTATATATACTGTATATATATAAAACTCCAGTTTAGTTGCCAACAAAATAACATACATTAATCAATTAATAAACAGGATTTGTATTTGTAGCACCCCTTCAAAAAGAATGATGTGAGTCTAAAGTGACTGGAAACAAGTCGTGGAGGTGTGACGAGTGGCGGCGCAGGTGGAAATACACGTGAACAATGTGAACTACTGACAGAAAGAACGACTCATTGCCTGGAAACTGGAAACAGCAGCAGATGTTTCTTTACTTCTACTGGACCAGGAGGCTCTTCTCAAGCTGCAGAGATGGATGTTCTCCTGCTCCTCCTCCTGCACCTGTTCTGTGGCTGTGATGGTGAACACGATGGTGAACACGATGGTGAACACGATGGTGAACGCAGCACTTGGCCTGTTCGGAGGAGAAGAAACATGTTGAGAGACGATCTCCTCGTCTGAACGTCAGCGAGCGTTTTGAGAGCTTTCATCTGACTTTTTGGGTTGAACATGTTTAGCTTAGCTTAGCTTAGCACAAATGTAGTTATGTGACTCCACAAACGGCTTTACAAAACTATAACCTGGAACACAATTAGCTGAATGTTTCCTGTCGAACCAGATTCAACATGTCGTCATCAGACGGCTTGTTTCCCACTTTGTTTTTACACTTTGTGTGGATTTCAGTTACTTTATATTCATTGTGTTAATATTAATACTACTCAACTCTTTGTACCCAACAATTCAGTTTATCTACAAATGTTTTGAATAAATTCTCATGAATTATAAAATCTAAACGTCAACAGTCAGAGTTGTAGCATGAAGCACTTTTAGTATTTTGTGGAAAGAGAACACGTATCTCTGGCAGAGTGTTTGTGCCTGCAGGGTTGTCGTCTCTCCAGCGTCCCGGCTCTCCAGTCGATTTGTGAGATTCTTGCCCGAGAAAACGCACTAATTAGGGCTCCATGTCCTCACGTGAGTGACAGCGAGGAGGCCTGAGAGGAACCAGCCTGGCGCCCGCCCACTCGCTCTGCGTCAGGCTCACTCCAAAGGGCGTGTTTCAGGATTGAATTAGCGCCCGCGGCCTCGTTAATGTGCAGCATCAACAAGAGCTTAGCGGGAGTCGGAGCTTTGATTGGAGCCGGTGCGGCCAGACAATAATTCCCTGGCAAACAGCCCCATCAGGAGCGCCGCGACCGGGCTTGGATTAGCGCCGACTCAACCATAATTGGATCTCCTGAACAGTTAATTGAATCGGGCTGAGTGGGATTCTGCAAACACAGTGTGTTTTCATGTATCTGCTCAGAAGATTATCGACTATCAACAAGGAAGGAAAAACAGTCCTAACATTTTACTTTACTGGGCTTTTTTTAAATTAATCACACTCCCACCAGCTTCTGCTTTGTGTTTAGTGTTAATTAGCAGATGTTAGCATGCTAGCATTAGCATTTAACTCGAGCACAGCCTCTCAGAGCCTCTTGCATGGCTGCAGACTCTTCAAATCAATCGTTCCACGTATTTGTGGGATGTTGTGCTGACTCTCCAGAGGAATTCCACTTGTCCTAAATCTCACAGCTCATATAATAATCTCTTATTGTACTCTGAGATTCCCTCAGTGGAAGAACAGCAGGTCTTAATTGTGCAGTAAAGATCTTTGGCTTCTAGATAATGTCCTTGATACTTGGATTAAAGTTAACTTTTAATGGCGTTAAAGCAATAATGAACATATATAATTATACATATAGATACATAGTTTACACATCAGCCTCCACTGAAACCAATTAGATGTAGTGAAAAATCATTTAAGTGAACATTTCTTGAGAGTGTAAATTGTTCTCATTAAGGCCTTCTGGTCCTGTAACGAGGCGCCGGTGCTGCTCGGTGTTTTCGGCAGTTTGATCTCGAGTCGGCGCAGAAACACAAAACGAGACGAGTCACGGGCCGCTGAGCTGCAGTGCAGTGTGGGTAATTAGGCAGCCCAGACTAATCAACCACCGCACTCCTCGTTTAAAGGAGGAGCGCAGCAGATTAGCAGCTGGGTGGTTCTTTTAATGTGTTGCAGTGAATCAAACCAAAAACAGCCGTTCAGCTGCCAGAACTCATCACAGCAGAACACCTGAAGACGTTCTGAGAGAAAGAGAAGTGAAGAAACGCTGTTCAGTCTCCGATGGACCACACGGATCGTCACCGTGGAACTAATCCACAGGAGCAACAGGCATTAAAATCACATTAAAGTCCATGTCAGCTGGGAAGAAGCCCGATATGTATGGAGGATCGAAACTGCCATCATTTCAAAGGCAAGAAGAAATGACTCAATAAATACATAAATATGTCATTAAATGCACCAAAAATATATTAGAAATAAATGTAGGCATTGATATTTCTGTATTTATTTCTGTATTATTTTCACTTTGCATATTAATCCTCTTATTTATTTACTTTCACACTTCATTTATAGACGTGTATATTATATTATGTATTTATGTGTTTTCCTTTTACATTTCTTTGTCTTTTACATGTTCAGGTTTCAGGAGTGTTCTTTGGACGTGTATGCAGCTCCTTCCTGTTTGCAGTCAGCTCTGTCTGTGAGGGGTGGGGGGGGGGGTGCATGCACAGAAGAACAGAACAGGAGGAACAGCTGCTGTTAAACATGAATTATATTTATATATGAAGGAGGGAGTCTGAGTTCACACGGTGCAACAAGGCTGCATGGAAACAGGAAGATTAGAGGAGGATTCATCTTCATCATGTAAACACAGACTCCAGGCAGCATCACTGCAAACAACTGGCCCAATGTCAATATAGAAGTGTGTCAGAAGATGACCTACAATAAATATACACCATGTAATGGGAACATTTTGCCCTCAGTCAGAGCTGATCGGCTGTGCAGGTTCCTCAGGATGAAAGGCGGAGTAGAGTGATACCCCTCCGCGGAGGCTGGCGGGGCTCCGACAGGACTTTCTCCAACAGCACAGCGGGATAATAAAAGCTTGATTCATCACGGTGCTAAGGATGCTGGGAAAACACCACCTCTGCTGGGGCGCCAAGTCCCCCCCCCACTGACTGAACCTGTGGGAGGAAACGGGATGGAGAGGAGAGGTGTAGCAACAGGAAAGGGAGGAGGAAAAGAAGAAACACAACACTAAATATTCAAATCAATCACGGTCTCTGGGTGGTGCAGGTGGGTGGTGTCAGTAGAAAGACAGTTGGGCAGACAGACAGATGTAGCTGTGTGAACCTGCAGGTTTGTGTCTGCACATGATTTAATGATCAGGTCTTTGTCTCGTGATCCAAACACTGGTCTGGTGTCACAGCAGAAGCCGTCAGTTAATAAAGCTGCTCACACGGTGCTCACGAACAGGTGGTGAGTTCCTGTTGGTCCTGTCTGCAGACAGATAACAGGAATAACAGAGGCCTGGACGAACAGATAAGACGCTGCAGACGAGGGTGACAACAGAGGAGCCAAATGTCAACCTGTCACAGCGCTGGTGAGTCACGGGGTGAAGGAGGAGGTGTGATGGACGGAGGGCATGCAGGAGCAGGGTGTGGGGGGGCGGGACAAACAGTACATATCCCCCACGACCGTCAAGTCCGTCTTCTACATACGACCCAGTATGATCTGTCTCATTATAGTGAGAGCAGCAGACGAGCAGCCTTCAAGGTCGTTTTCAGACAGAATCGAGCGATCAGCAGCGTTCAACAGGGTTCAGCAGCGATCAGCAGCGTTCAACAGTGATCAGCAGCGATCAGCAGCGTTCAGCAGCGTTCAACAGTGATCAGCAGCGATCAGCAGCGTTCAGCAGCGTTCAACAGTGATC
>JAVQJL010078786.1:0-28360 GCA_036024295.1 Nannoperca obscura
TGTGTGTGTGGAAGTTGGTCTCGACCGGCTCCATGTGATTGAGTGCCCTGAGATAACTTTGTTATGATATGGCGCTATATAAATAAAATTGAATTGAATTGAATTGAATTGAATTGTATCTGTTAGTGAGGATATTGCCATGGTGGTGCAGTGGTTACCATTGTGTGCCTGCGTGGGATTTCTCCATGTACTCCCCCCACAACCCAATTGCCAATAATTGGCAACAATGTCCTGTAGGTGTAAATGTGAGCATAAATGGTTGTCAGTCTCACTGTGTAAACCCTGTGACTGACTGAAATAGAAAGTTGATGGTACTCTAAATGAGCAGCATGTACATGCAGCTTGAGTGGGGAAAGGGTGTTTGGTCAACCTTGATTAGATATATAAATACTGGGCTCATGTGAGGCCACACCAATACATTCAAAACACCTTGTATACTGAAGCATTCACTATTCACAATGGAGGATCATCCTTGACCAAACACAAAAAGGTGAATGCATGAACAACCTTTCACATTTTGCAAAAATTGTCCATAATCTCGCAATGTATTTTATTAATTTACATTTGAAACAATTCATTAAGGTATTTTTCTGCAGAGCCTTCTCCACCCTGTCAGGAATATCCTTGTGGTGTGGAAATACCGGAAAAAAGACTTTTGTTTTTGGCCTAAAATATGAGATAATGAGTCTACAATTGCTGCCTTCAAAAACCCTTGAGTCATAACCAGCGCACCATGAATTTATGTCAAAAAGATTTATGGGACAGCTTCAAACGGCAAGGCAAGGGGAGTTTATTTATTTAGCACATTTCTACACAAAGGTCATTTTACATAAGGAATAAATTATATTAAATTAAAAGCAAATCATGAAACATTTAACAGACAAATTTAAAAGGATGAGCCAAATTCAAGAGAAAGTTAGACAATGACAGCACAGAAACTCCACATAAAATATGAGTAATGTAAGATCACATCCCCATGTGACTGACCCTATGTGCTGTCTCCACGACAACACTGTAACTGTGATAGCACGCCGCAGAGGATTTTGGAAGCTAGAAGAAAAGTCTAAGCTCATATCCAGCAGCTGTCTGGCTGAACTGAGGCACATTTTGCACCTCAACCGGAGCTGGTTGTAGGTTCAGTGGAGATCCGGAGCTTAGTGCTGAAATCTTTGAATCAGTCTGGGCTCATGCTTTGATTGATGAATATTCCAATAGGCTGTAAGTATATAGGGGGAGGGGCGAGTCAGATAGTCTGCAGGTTGGCTGTGGCCTGCAGAGACTTTATCACCTCAGGAGCAAGGCTGCAACTTTCTTCCTCACGGTGTTTATGTTTTTTAATCAATCTGCATTCATGTAGACAGGGTGCACATCCACACAGACCGCCAACTGTAATAGGATGGTGAACTTACCCATTTTAATGAGTAACAACCTAGTTCTGAGTAGATGTAGCTGTCCTGTGTTGTGTTTACTGCTGCATGTACGTGTCCTGACAGTCAGGACATGAAAGCTGGTCAATGGAAACTGTCCATGCTGAGGAGGGGCTCTGAGTTCTGTCCCATCAGTGATTCACTCCAACCATTCTGTTTAAAAGACATTGATTCCTATGCAGCTATGATCTGGGTTTGATTCAAAAAAATGTGTGATGAACAGTAAAAGATCCGGGGCTTTGCTACAGACATTCAGGGCTTAAGGCCTGTGAGATTGGCTCTGGTGCTGCCAAATGGGCAGTAGCACGTGTTCCTCCTGTTTTAGGGCTGGTTTGGTGCCCCTTACCAAGCAACATTCATTAGTAAGTGGTGGTACGCTGTGAGAAATAATGGCACGCAGTTTAAAATCTGGTTCACAGCAGGACTGCTGCTCCTTCTTGTCATGTTTAAGCTCCAGATTTCAGGTGTAAACCTCAACCTTTTTGTAAGCATTAAGAACAGATCTCACAAACATTCTTACAGAATGTTTAACTACGGTTTCAGATCAAATTTCAGTTTGTCAGCGTGTTGTGAGACTCAAAATATCAGCTCCAATTCTGCCCTTTGTCAATGTAGCCACAGCCTGTAATAATATGTTTGAACCATTCGTTTTTCCCATATGAAGTCAGATCAGATCACAGGAAACACAACCACCCCGCGTCATGCTCATTAGATTTCTGAGTCCAGCATCAGCTCAGAAGTGACAATGAGCCTTAATCATACCTTTTCTTAAAATGGTCTAATAACTCCTCTTTGTCAAAATAATTCATAGAAAATTGTAAAAGAAGAAATAATAATTGTTATATAGTTCAATACTGGCCTAAAACAAGATTCAGAACTGTGAGCACAAACAGAGCAGCTGTAGCCTTAGCTGACCTGTGGTTTGCTTTCCAATACAATTTCACACTTAATTCAGGGGAGGTGAAGAAGCTCCAGACAGTTGTGTGGTGTACTTGAGGTTGGAGCTATTTCATCCACCCAGGTGTCCTGTTTGCTGAAGTTCTGATTAGAGTGGAACTGAAGCAGCTCCGGCCTGGACTCCAATACTCTTTCCATCACTGTGGCCTGGCAACACCTTCACACTTGTTTAGGCAGAGAGCAGATGAGGAGGATGACCTCTGTTATCAGGGCAGAATTAAACCATCAGCAGGACATTTGGTAGAGGTTGCTACACATTTGATTTTAATGCTTACTTTGATTTTCTTCATGTGCAGAATGAATAGGATTTAACAGCCAAATGTGCTTTTTAAAGTAAATCTGTGACTTTGCAGTGAATTAATAAACTAGATCGAGGCAAGTAAAGATGCTTCATTATACAATATTTTTAAATCCTACTTGTTATACTGTTCATTATGTAACACCTTCAGATACACAGATGTCAACATGGCATAACTTTATTTAAGTTTTTGACCGTTTCCAGTAACTTCCCGTTTGGACTATCAGCTCCTACACTGTCCATCCCATGTGAATGTAAACAGGCTGAATTCAAGCTGAAACTTAGCACTATGCCTATTTTTCTTCTGTGCTTGATACAGTAACGACCTCCTGTAGATGATCTAGAGGTTTAATTCATCATGTTTTATCAGCTCACTCCTTGAATGACAACATGCTGAGTGAATGGGACACTGAGAGAGAAACAATTTATAAGAAAATGTGCCTTCTGCTCCGTAATGTGTGTCCCACTGAGGTAGAAAACTAATTACTCAGTAATAACAATCCTGGATGGTTGCTGCAGACAACACACTCGTGCAGTGGAGAGGTAATTAAATATACAATAGATAGGAAATTAAAGGTCAGATAAGCTTCAGTTTTTTATTTTTAATACATTGTAGTCTGTCTTGATTTAATAATTGACTGCCTGACCTTTTAGCATTACTATTAAAAGGATAATTGGTACGGTTTATTTGCAGTCACAGTCCAGTCTCATGATTCATACAAATTCATTTTGTATATTTTTCTCTGCTGTACACAAGATGACAAAGAACTTACTGAACTCCAGGTAAAGTAAACTCCTATCAAAACCAAACAAACAAGTCAAAATGAATTAATATTTTATTATGATTAATCCAGATTATCATTCTCTTCCCCAAGAACTTTTCAGAAAGCTGCTGAATGCTATTAAAATTCAGTGTTTCATTGCAGGTATGAAGTGGGTATTTCAGCTTAGACTTATCAAGCTTAATATTGTGACAGCGATGCTTACTATTGGGATTATTACATTTAATTTAAATAGATAAAATAGAAGAGTTAAATCCCTTCTCCATTATGTATCCCATTGCAATGCTAAGACATTGACAGGAGATAAAGGGCTCTCAGATATTCAGAGTTTGCCGTCTGTGTATTTTACATGCTAATTGTCTTGCAGGCATAGTCTGCATGTCTGAGAGGAAACCTGAGCCATTTATAAATGGATATAATTATCAAGAAGGTACTGCACTGCACAATTGTTGCCCCTTCAATACAAGCACACAAGTTGCCATTCATAGATACATCTCAAATGCAATAGCATCACACACACACACACACAAATGGCTGACCTGTCGATTAATCATCAGCATAGAAAACAGCAGGACCTCAGGGACTGCGATGTTATAGATATCAGATAGTCTATAAATCTAACAGGGACCTATAACTGGGGGCACTGAGGAGAGGCACATATGATAAATGCTGGAGTCTGTAGCCATCTCTTCTCATAAACACTGCAGCGGGATGAATTAATTGTAGCAGCTAGCAATATTTGAAGGAAAGTAAAAGGATAAAAGGAGGAGCTCATTATGAAGGTTTACTGAAGGACTTGTTTTATGTGGGACAGATGCGTATAAATAGACAAAATGCTGTGTGTGTTTAAAACGGATTTTAATGGCCTGTGGTTTAAAACTACAAACAATGGGAATGAATCTACCTGCCGGGTACACTGCAGAAATGTTTCAACACACATGAATGCTCTTTAAATAAACAAACAAATGCAAAGTATATTGCTATTCTTGAGAACAGCTAACATTTATCCAGACCCATTGATTATAGATTCCTGCAACCTTCCAATTTGTTCCATATGTGATCCTACAAAAAATAAATTGCAGGAAAGAGCCGGATCTGAATGCACTTGATTGCTGATTAAAGCCTCTTTACCGACTCTCCGTCAACCATTTGTCACAATTCAGTTATTAGTTGTATAAGTCGTGGCAACTTGTGCGAGACATCAAGCTAGGCCTGTCTTTGATCCTACAGCCTGTCACGTTGCATTCAGGTCTGGTAGAGTGAATGGAAGTATCCCGCAAGGCATGTCTCATGTTGGGGCAGCAGGGAAAAAGCTGCTTGCTGCTCTCTTTGATGAATCCCACCAAGATAATACTTTGACGTGCTGGGATCCGTAGTTTACTACAGGACAATGAAGACACTTCTCAATCTCATGAGTTTCATAAGACAAACCAGTAAAAAAGAGCACCATTTTAAACGGTTTCCTTTCTTTGTCAGGAGCAGAAAGTGTGTGTGTGTGTGTGTGTGTGTGTGTGTACGAAACCAAAGTGAGGTGATGAACTAAAGTTTCAACCACTATCGGATGTCACACGTTTCTAATGAACATATGTTATGTGTTGTCTCTATTCTTGTACCTCTCTGGTGTGAAACAAAAACTTCTTTTGTCAGAAGGTCCCTGTTGGGCAAGTAAGTGGTAGTGAGAATCCCTGTTGGTGAAGTTAACTGCCTCGCACTTTCAGTTTCAAGCTCTTTGATTTACACCGGCAGTGCTCAAACTGGGGCTCAAACACTAATGCTGGTCTGAAGCACAAATCCCACATGACTCTGCCGCTGTTTACGGCTCTGCAAGATTCCAAGACAAGGTTGTGGCAAGCCACAATTTAAGTGCTCTGTGTTTGTGTGTGTGTGTGTGTGTGTGTGTGTGTGTGGCAGCTGTGGCTAGAGCGAGTTTTCCTTTAATCCCAGGGTTAGCGGTTCGATTCTCAGCTCCATATGTCAAAGTGTCCTTGGGCAAGACACTGAACCCTAAGTTGCTCCCAGTGGAGGCCAACACCTTGCATGGCAACTCCATCACCATCTCTGTGTGAGTAGTTGAATGACGCATCGCTGTAAAGCACTTTGGGAACCATTAAGTTTAAAAAGCACTTTATAAGTGAAGTCCTTACATGCCTGTATCATTATACTCCTGTAATATACATATTAGTTTAATCTCAACAACCAAGCATCGTGTTTGAAGGTATATAGGAAGACTTTTAAGATTTCAAACCAGTGGATGTGCACTGGAGACGGTTTTAATGAGCTTGGGACCAATGCCTAAATCAAAGAAGTCAATGAACAGCAAATTGGAGCAGTTCTCAGCAGTAGCACTCCCTCTGAACTGGCAGGAACCTTTCAGTGATAATCAAGGTATTGGATAAGGTAATTGCTGTATTAGCTGCTACTTCCCACTGAGTTGCTAATTATTTATCCAGCTTGGGAGTAGGTGAACTTTAACACTGGATATCTATAATGTATCTTGTACTCCAAAAAAGGCGCAAAAATTATAGGGTAAGCTGTTGTGAAATCATGATTGCAATTACAGACCATTCTTTCCGGTGAAGTCTACACTCGTTGTGACCTTACAGGAAATAATAAGATGAGGAAAAGAAAGGTCTTAGCATTTCAAAGGTTCGGCTTGGAAAGTGTGAAGCAATATGATAAGTCTTTTTTTATTGCTCCTGAAATAAAGCCCTCATTCTCCGACACATGATAGCTCATTAAAGCGACCACAGATGCAGCTTTATGGCCTGCGGGCAGACTCGGGGGGGCAAGGGATTCACTGCCTCCTATTTGTATGAACATACTGTACACAACACAGTGACCGGCTGAATTCTCTATGAACTGAGCTGAGATTTTTTTGCACAAATAATGTGAACTGATCAACATCTCTGCAAATACGTCAACTTTCAGTCAGATTAACTGAGTGACAATCAATTATTTATCAGTTATATGGCATGTAACTAAATCCTTTAAAAAGACAACCGAAATTACACTAAAACAGAGAATTTACACATGAATGTGTACATTACAGAATTGAAACTAGACTGTAAGAGATGGGGAATGAAATCCACAATCTTTGTTCTTTGCAAAAATGCATTCTTAAGTTTAGCTGAAGTTAATATGATTTTACAAAATAAGATTCTTTCACTTCATGTATAAAGTTTGAACATCATGTCCTCTCATGAAAACACAAACACTGAACTGCGACACATCGTGACTTGTACGACACATCATGACTGAGCAGTTTTCAAGCACCCTTTTGTTTAACCAACTAATTAATAAGCCTCTGTGTTTGCAAATGTTATATCTTCATAGAACTAATTTCATCATCAGCCCTGTTAAATTGCATAATCAGACTAATAGAGTGTGAATGGGGTAGTCACTCTGCATTAATTCACAGAGCTGTATCATTCTGCTGCTGAAGGAAGCAACTGTGTTTCTCAGCTAAACTTGTACAGTACAGCAATGTATGTGTGCAAAAGAGTTATTACATAATGAGTGATATAAACCAACCTGCACAGTATATATTTATAGTATTGTGGTTATTGCCTGCAGTAATTAGTGCAGATGGTATCGGGATGATAAGCAAACCAGCGCTTTGGCAAAGCACAAGTTAGCTCATCCAGTCAGGGACTGGCTGGAGGTTTCTGCTTCAAAGTTCACAAATAATTAGGTTTCTACAAATGTCTTCATTTGCAGATTTGTATTTATATATAAACTTGGATTGTTTTGAATATGTTTCACTAAACAAGGCTCTTGGGGCAGAAAGGTGTCTGGCTGACAACTGACTTCATCCTTAATTATCCGGCATTCAACATTTTATTTGCAGACAGTTTACTGCCCAGCATGAGGATGATGCTCTCAAAGATGCAAATAAGGGTAGTTTAGATAAAAGGGTATTTATTAAAGTAAACTGAAATCTAATACTTGACTCACAGCACTGCACTCAGACACTTTGATACAGTAATGGACCCCATCATTATATTACTATTAATACATACTTTAATAGTACATTTCTGCTGTATCATTATTGCTTTATTAATGTTGTTTAGATTTAGTGTTGTTTTCTTCTTTATATATATATATATATATATATATATATAAATATATATATATATATATATATATATATATACTTTTATACATAGTGTATGTTCTCACTGGTACATATATCCATCTTAGAATATATTATTTTGTCAGCCTCACACCAGAACATCACAGTTACAGTACAAGTGGATCGTTCAGATGCACATACAGACAGGCTTGCTCTTCTAAGAAAATGAAAGTGTGAATTAATAGTTCAATACAATAAATAATGTAATGATGATCTACTCAGAGAAACGGAAGCCTGACATCAGTAATTAGGATAGGATAAAAACAATAATTAAATGACCTGAATAACTAGGTTTTTCATGTACTGTGTAAATAATAAAAAATGATAAAACCCAGAATAAGACTGAAAATATGGGACTCTATTGTGCATGTAAACATAATGGAGCCATACTGCCAGCTGCTATCTCTCTCAAATAAGAGCTGTTGTTTGAGAGTAGTCACTTTGGGGATTTTGCCAAATCAGAAACTGATCTGATTGGATGGGTTCTAATAAATCAGACACTGCTCTGATTGGATAGGCGTTATTAAGTGTTCAACACATACACAATCAGAAATAATTGTAATATATTAACTAGACTCTGAAGCTGCATGACAGTACAGTCTGACAGATGATTCCAAACCCAACGCTTTTAGATTCACGCATTAAGCCAAAATAAAACTATTAGGTAACAACGCCTACATTAATGCTGTGGATGTCTGAATTAAATGAGGATATGGAAAATGTCATCAATCAGTGTAGCCTAGTTAACTTTTTCTTTGAATCGTGTTACGCTGTACCCCTATAATTGTGCTTTTTTTCTTTTATGTATGAAAAGAGAGGATTTTAACACAGAACTTCACTGATTTACTTAAAGCACATGCTATACTGTAAGCCCAGCAGGACACAATCAAATAAACCCCCACTGGATTGAAGAGGAAAGTTGTAGGAGAGCATAGATAATTTTTCCTCCTGCACTGTTTCAGGGCACTGAATAGAGGGCACAGGACTTTCACTTGTCATGATTTATGGCAAAGTAATAGCCTTGTTAAAGTAACTCCAATTACAGATCCTCTTTACCTGGTCAGCCTTACATCTTCACATCCAGAATGCCTCTGGAAGCCCATTTGGGTCAGAGAGGTCTCCAATGACCACATATCTAAATCAGAAGTGGCCTGGCCGGAGCATGAAAGACTCCCTGCCCTCCCATCCTTTGCAGAATAACACTTCTGAGCACTTCTCACTCTGAACAAATGATATGTAGTCTCCCTCAGCGCTTGCAGCTTTTGAGGAATGTGTAAAATGTGTCAAGATCACCTTCTCCACTTTACCATGACCTCAAAAAGCTTTTCAGGGAAGCTGTTATGTTGTTTTTTGTTTTTTTTTAAGGGACAAGTTTTGACCTTCACAATACAAAAATTATAGTTACTCAAGTGTACAGTGTTCATATTTGCTATTGTTTTGTGTTGGCACTCAGTGTGATGGGCAATTAAAATGAAAACAAATGTTGCCTGGTATTATGGAAAACCGGACCAATAACACTAAACTCAGATATCACCTTGAATATGGTCATAAGCTCCCCAATCTGTCCAAATAAAAAGTCAAGTCAATGACAGCAGTCCCACTCTGTTGCCCCGCAGGCTCAGCATGTCTGTGCTTCCTCAAATGGCTGCAGCACATCCTGAATATGATTATGTGTTTAGGTGAATAGTCATTGTTCCTTCTTTAATGTGCACGCTTTTCCCTTTTCTCATTAGTACCATAACTAAAATTAATTAAGGTTACTGTACTTTGTGAATATTTCTACAGCACTGTCTTAATGCATGTTTCTGGATCCAGAGACCAAATGGAAATGTCTGTATATTTCCAAAAAGTTTCAGAGACAAGATAATTAAACATATGTATTTCTCTTGGTAATTGTTCTGAACTTGGCCCTGCATTGCAGTCATTGTGCAAAGTTATTTTGCTGCAAATGGGAGCAAATGAATGGAGTATGGGAATAAGTATTAAAATAATAAAAATGTAACATTGGGCCTGGTTCAGCTGTCCTTGAATGTGATGATTGTTGATTGAAAGTAACACAGATACTTCTGGATTTGTCACCACACTAATTTCAACCTCCATTTGCATTGACATCGTGTATTCTGTAACCCCGAACTCCAACCTTAACTATCACAACATATCTATCTCCAACTTTTACCCTAAATGTATTCTGAATGTAAACCCATAACCAAGTCTTAACCTCCAAAGAGCCTTCTGAAGAAGAAAAGACAAGGCAAAACGTCCTCACCCTCAAAAAATAACCTTGCTTTTATCTTCTAAAACTCACATTTGAAAGTATAGACTGGCCCAATTGCCCTATTACTTGCTAATGTCTTCACATTCTATAATGTCCTCACTCTGTCAGTCTAAAATTCAAATGGAAAAGTAAGGGCCGACCAAAGTTTAAAACTTGACTAAAAGCAAGGAGAGGGTAAAATGCTAAATCTCAAGGTCTAAAAACATCTAAAACCTTAATTTTACACAATTTTTATTTTCTACCTAAGTCTAAAATGAAAGGGACAATTTAGTATCAGCCATAGTATCTTCTTTTTTCAATAATGTCCTCGCAACAATGTCATTATTTTCAAGGTCTACAACTTAAAATTGGAACGTGAGGACGAGTCACAATGTCCCCACTTTCAACAACGTCCCTATTTTTCCACAAAAACCCTTTCCTTTAAATTCTAAGACTCAGATTGGAAATTGGGGACCGGCTAAAATGTCCCCACATTCCACAATGTCCTTTCTCTCAAGGTCTAAAGCTTAAATTGGAAAGTAAGGACCAGCCAAAATGTCCTTACTTAAAAATACCTTAACATTCCACAATGTCCTCACTCCCAAGGTCCAAAATTTAAATTGGCAAGTGCAGCAGCATTACCATTTGAATGGCTTAAAGAAATGCCAGTTATTTGTTATTTGGTTGGTTTGGTTATTGCTAATTACATTCCACTAATGCCTTTACTAGTCGTCCTGAGGTCCATAAATTCCAAAGTCCACAAATGCACAAAAAGAAAATGTAGAACATAAAAGAGCTGTGAGTAAAAGCTCAATATGAGCTTTAAAAATAGAGTAATGTAAAATAAGTCACAACAGAGATTCAGTTAAAAACAGAACTGAATTAATAGAAAAATAAATAAAAGACCCTACAACATGATATGGATATGGACATGCTAGACACTTACATTATTTTCTGGCCATATTTCCTGCAGTATGTTTCACCTGCTTAGAGAAGTAAACAGGCTTCTTTATAACCAGACATCATTCTATTTGGAAGACATCTGTAAGGTCTCATATATTTTGGCTGTGCCAAGCAAATGTACGCATGTGCTACATTTTGCAACTTCCATCAAATGGCTGCACTTATCAAGATAAAGTGCTCTGTTCCCCCCTCACTCTGCAGGAGATGTACATCAAGCTGGTGGACATTTAGAAGTACTTTTCTAAAAATAGGGCCCTTGCTGGAGATCTGTTGTACATGGCTTAGCAATCATTCACATTAAACACTTGTCACACACAGCAGAGGACATCTTTCAGTCTCGTTTTCTAAGGACCACATCCGTAGATCATTGTTTCTATTTTTTGTGCATTCCGCCACTGCTCATGCTCTGACTGAAGAAGCTTTTCAGTAAATAATCTGTGCCAGTGAATGCCACCTTTTCATTTATGACTTTGAGATCAAAAGCACAACTGCAGAGAGAACAAGACATCTACCAGTGAGCCAGAGGGCTTCGAGTGTTGCTTTACAAGAGATACTTTCACAGTGTTATTGTTCATCAATATGTGATATGCATTCTGAAGTTACTTTGCTTGTAGGATAAGGCTGGCATTTTATTGTTTTATTATCATCAACAATTCTGATGAAGGGATTTTAACCATTAATGGTATTATTTGTGATATTAGTACAATGTTGGAAAAGTTTTTGTAAAACAACTGAGTTCTGTGGCACGGAGGCCAAAACTATTTTAAAATGTAGTCTCTTAATCCGAGCCTCTGGGTTCAGTTGCCAAATGGAAATGCCTGTATATTTCCAAAAAGTGTCAGATACAAGATAATTAAACGTACACATCTCTCATGGTAATTTTCTGCAGTTGCTCTGAAACTGGCCCTGGATTGCAGTAATTGTGCTGCAAATTATTAAATTAATAAATATTATAATTTAACACTGGGTCTGTTTCAGCTGATCTGGGTTTTACAGTAGGTAGGAAATGTGTATAGGTACAACAACATAGGAGCGCAAGTGATGGCAGTGTATAAAGTTTTTATTTGCTGCATAAGAATAAAAATCTAAACTCCAACACATGCTGAAATACATTTTCTTCTATTGAGGCTACTCTTAGTTGAGTCAGTGTCCCAGAATGATGCTGACTGACACCAGTGCCAGATGGTTACTGCTGATGCTTTGAATACAATATATTTCTTTTCAAACCACATTGCAGCTGTGTGGGGGAGCAAGAAATGTATATATAAATGCACAGACAAAGAAGCTAAAGCACCCACGACTCTTTAACATTTCACATGACTTTGAGTCATTGCCATAAAACTGACTCAAAACACAAATCTCTGAGGAGAATTGAAATTCTATGAGCACCATCATCCCTGTGTTACCAGGTAATCCTACAGTTCCACAGCAATGTTCAAGATTAAAAGAATTTGTAAATAATGAATCAAACCATGTGAGTCATACAGCATACAAACCCAACGAGGGTGTTTGTAGTATCTCACGAAATGTAAAATATTCCATCATTGATGTCTGACATAATTCCTCAGATGTGTGCAGTTATTGTGTTGCCTTGACTTCCCAGCAGGAGTTAATGGTTATCAGAGTCATTGTTCTCCAAGCATAGCCAAGAAGTACTGTTCAGCCGTCACCCTGGGACCCAGCGCCGTGACCTCGAAAGCGAGCGGAACATGTTTGTGTACACAACACACATCTGTACTGGGAGTCGTGCGTGCATGCATGCATGCGTGTGGGTGCAGCAGTCTTATTTTTATCTCTTTTCATCCTGTTTTATTTAACAACAGTAATTGTCTCATCATTGGTGTATCTTGTTGTTTAATGAACTGATCTAAATGATAATGGAAATGTAATGACACCCCTCAATAAATATTTAATCTAACCACAACATGCTCCGTCACCTTGAGAGGGCCGGCACAGAAAATTAGAACCTCTTTCAATTAACGGTGGTCTGGATGAAGCCAGTTCTTGTGTACCCATTTATTCTGCTATATATTAATTAGCTGTGTTGCTGCATTGTGAGGCTTTGTTGACACCTGCGTAGGCTTGCCTTGAAGAGTGCTGTACGCGTTGTTAGTTCTAATGGTCACATTAGTCATTTTTCAATGATGGTTGCCTCGTAGTAATTACAGTCATTATGCTCTCACACTGTGAAGCTGCAACTTTGAAGGTCACCAAAAATTAGCACCCTTGCAGTAACACCATACAGCTATAAGGTATAGCTTTCTTGTTCTTAGTACAGCATTCTACAGGAAAACAATATTCATGATTCTCCAAGTGTGATTGGATATGATACAGTATATTAGATATGATCATGTGTTGAGTCATCAGCCTAGACAGAATCCAGTCGTTGTCTTTCTTTCTCGTCTCGTCTTTCTTGTCTCAATTTCTCTTTAGCCAAACTCAAAAGAAGAAGGTCACTTGGGTGTAAGAGCAGACACATTTTGTGACCCCCCCAAAATGTTCAATGTTCTATTACTAGTCAGTGGTGCAGATCCAGATGTGAACAGCAATGAAGTTTTGACTTTCTGGTTTCTAGAGTTAAGGCTGTTAAAGTGCCCAGAAGGGAAAGAAGAGGGAAAAAAGAAAATATATTGAGAGGATAACACAATGTTTTGTTCTAAAAATCTGTGTAAATACAGCACCAAGATGAATATTGTCATCCATAGATGCTGCTATCTTTCTGCTATCGGTTTTCAAAGCTGTTTTGATACGATCTTTTTCAGTGTTATATCAAATTGTGCAGGATTGACATTGGACTTGTAAACGCCTACATACCAACACATCTCTCAAAGACTGCCATTATTTGATAAGACTTTGTGAGGTTTAATACTTGGATTTCTTATTTCAGCTGGAACCTGTTTATACTTCATTTATGGTGCATTTTAGCTTTTAATGTCACACATGAACACGGTCCTACCCATGAAAGATTGTGCCCAACCTGGATACGTAGATGATGTCACGCTTAAGTGTTTTTTCACCTTTTGAATTTAACATTAATATGGGATGAATAATTTTTTTAAATGATGCTCTTGAGAAATGTGTGAGACGGTGTTTGCGGGCAACACTGTTACATTAGCGTGTTAAATTGCTATGAATTTGTCTTGTCAAGGATTAATTACAATCTTTATTCTCTATGAACTGAGACAATTTGTAATTAACATTTGACCCATGTGCTCCTCAACTTTTCACTGCAACAACTAATTCATGCACGCTTGTCCCATGTAACCTCATTAGATCATTGTGCATGTGTGTGTGCGGAAACGTAGGTGTAATTGCTGGTAATCAAGCTTTACAGCCAGACTCCCAACTTTTACACTCAAATGACACCAAGGCAAGTTCTATTTCATTTTTACAACATTTTAGTTGTTCCTGAGCAACAGTGTGGTTCGTAGTTAAATGAAAACTACGGTTGATTACAGCGTTGTTATTTGTGTGTAGCCCTTGCCATTGTTTTTATTGATTATAACACTGTAACCACCAAGGTAATGTTCCTGTGGCAACATTGTTAAATATAAGTCTAACAGGACAACAAACACAAGCATTCAGCTACTTTTAGCATAGAACTATGCATTAATGTAGCTAAAGTAGGCTAACTTTAGCCTATGGTGGCAAGTTGCTATTTGTGCTTGTTCCACTGGGTTCTACCATTTGATAACATACTAAATGTCCCCACCAGAAATGTTATGTCTTATTATGTCTTAGTTTTTGAATTTGGTGT
Organism: Nannoperca obscura; assembly: GCA_036024295.1. Lineage (NCBI taxonomy): Eukaryota > Metazoa > Chordata > Actinopteri > Centrarchiformes > Percichthyidae > Nannoperca > Nannoperca obscura. The sequence goes on from JAVQJL010078786.1 coordinate 14,571, forward strand.
CTTGTCACAGGTATTATGTTTTCCTTTGCACTGTAGGCTACTATGTGGGGAATAAATGCACACAAGCAGGTGATAATGACCTTGGCTTTCATTCCTGCACTGAAGAGATACTTGTTGTGCAGTTCACACACACAGTTTGACACAAGAAGCATCAATAATATACTGATTCTCTGCTGGTCAATGCAGGTGTATCATCTCATGCCAGTTTTTTTCTTCTTTAGGTTTTCCCAGAAACTATCAAGCTGAGCAGATGTGTGAAAAAGGGAATTCAAAGTCCCTCATAAACAAACTTTCTTGTACTATTGTTGTTTTCCATAATCTCAAATAACCTTAAAAGTACAATATATTAATGGTCTTCTGACAAAGATCAGGATATATGTCCCAAGGATTTACAAGGTTGTTGATCAATACCAATGACTCAAGAATTACTGAGCCAGCGATTAAGATTTATGGCTTTTAAAAAAGGCTTTCTAGTCAGCAGTCATGCCATGTCCACTAATGAAAAATGCTGTGTACATGTCGAACAGGTTTCCATCCACCCCAGTGTTTTCAGGTTGTCGATACTAAACGAAAAACCTGAAGAAAAATAGCTGAATGTTATTTTATTCTTCTTCTTTCAGTTAGCAAAATAAATTGTATATTACAGCCATCCCCTTTGTGTGTCAATATAATCATACAAATGCTAAAAGCCTTTTCACTGACAGGGGGGACAACACAAGTATAATACTGTGATTTATTTACAAGTAACACATGCTCCCTTTTAGCCAAGGCTAACACAATTTTCTTTTGCTATTATAGTGAAAATTCGATTAAATCCCTGCTTTATACTGATTGATCACAGATGACAAAGTCTTAGAGTTGATAAAATGTTTTTTATTTGCTGTTTGTACACAATTGCTACTATATACTGCATTTCATTGTCAAAGTACCTGTACTCTGTGCAAAGTTGAATCTAGAGTTGAATGTAATCTGATCTAATATGAGAATTAAGTTCAGTAAAGGCCAAAACTGAGAGGAAAATGTGTATTTATATATATACCCTTTTTAGTCTGGATGCTTTCAGTGTTGTAACAAGAACTCAGATCCTTCAGAAGTTCAAGACACACATGCATGCACACATACACACATCCATATCTACTGCCAACTCCTTAATGATATACAGATGCTGCTGTGAGCAGCAGCAACTGAAGAAAAAAACATTCTATGATCGATTGTGATATGCAGTCGATGTATACAGTGTCAAGAACAGTTCTGCAATCTAACACAGTGATAGAAGTGTGGATTTAAACCTATAGCAAACTTTGAGCTGCTATTGTGTGGCCTAGTAGTTTGAATTACATTTAAGGCCCACATATTATGACCATGTATTACATACAGTCCCGTAAGTCCATATAATCGAGTACATGCAGGAGGAGCAACTCACTACTCATTATTTCTAATTATTTATATAATTTACATTGTAAAGCTGCTGACACCAGTTAGTGTCCTTTTAAGCCCTGTAAACCTACTCCAAACTGAGGGGGGAATCCAAAAGGGAACGCATGATGGCAAAAGCAGTTTCATGTTTAACAAGCACATGAACACAGATTGAACTTGGACATCTTCATTTCTAATTAAAGAACAAGACTAATGTTTGATATTTTCGGAACAAGCTCAAAAACTACATCCTCTTTAAGGAACACATTTTTAAAAGACAAAATCACATCAGAAAATGTCTTGTTTAATGTCACTCTCACTTATGCAAAGTGTGTTTGTCTCTTTCTTGATATGGCGATTACTTTTTAAAAGCACTATGCAAACTACAGTACGCAGGATTCCCCTGGGCAACAAAGCTGTCTTTAATAGCATGCTCAGCACGCATTACTGATGGGGATGAATCTTTGAGACACTAACCATCTGGAGAGAATAACAACAACAAAAAAGAAAGAAAAAAATAAATTGCATATACTGTATATTTGATGGAAACACATTATAATATCTTTTTTTTGCACCACTAAAGTCCAGCATTCTTGTCAGTTAAGAGGTAACAGCAGAACATATTTGTATTTCAAAGCTGCACACTACTCCTTTCAGTCAAACTAAATTATAGCACAGGACAAAAACACATCTGTTGTTATCAAAAGCACTTTCTTGTAGCGTGAATCACAAGTTGAAATATATATATTTTTTAACTCGAAATGAAAAGGGTATACGATACTGTTCACAGCTGAGTTGAGGACTATGCCACTGAGAGATGACACCTGAGCAGCTGCAGCCAAGACAAAAGACTAACCAACTCTGACTGATGGAAGGATACGGTTGCTAATGGACTCAGAGATGGACTCGGAGATATGTCTTCATTGTCAACACAGCCATCACACTTGTCAGTGAAACCTGATAATGTGCGAGAGGTCAGAGAATGTTGTGGAGAAAAACTCTTGTGTGCAGATTTTTTAAGAGATTTGCCGTAATGTTTTCTTCTGGCACTCAACTTACACGACACTAACAGAATGTTTAAATCTCTCTGTAGTTACTCCAAATAATCACACTTGAACAACTATTTGTCACTGGGTCCTGCTTCAATTCTCAAAACTTACTAGGCCTCATCGCCGTGGCAATTCAACATGCATTGTTTATATATGTGCTTTATATTGACAGTTATACATTGTTCATAGCAGATTGTTTTCGCAATTGAAGTATTGTTGATGTTCCAGTCTGGATCCCTCATGCTGAAGAAAGCTCCATATGTTTTTTTTTGCATGGCTTGTATACTGATGCAGTGCTGGTTACAGAGCTGTATGTATTGCTGCAGTGCCCCTCGCTGGGACAACACAGTATTCACTGTTATTTTTCTACATTGCTAGTTTGTTGTCATAATATCTCAACACTATTGCAACGGGATCTGAGTCTGAGGATCTGAATCTGAGAACATGTAAGTACAGCTGCAATGAATCCTTAATTGTTAGGACACTAATGTTAAAATCTCCACTGGCTTTGTTTTAGTGAGTTTTCTGTCATTTTAAAGTTTCAGGTAACAATCTTCCTTTCTCCTTTGCTCATCTGTGTGGTGACACAATGCCAATGAAGCAGATTTAGTATTTATCTTCTAGTGGATGTACAGTGGAGCAACATCTGGCCACATCAACACTTAATAATTCATGTGGACATTGATTAGGGGGTGTACTAGCTAACGTCAGCAAGGCTAATTTCACCAAGAGCAAACTGCTTGACAAATTGAAACTATGTTATACAATTAATTAACAGAGAAAAACAGGTGTTTGTCGACAAAAAAAGACACACACTGCACTCATTCTGTATGCACAGCACATCCACACAAGCTTGGATGCATCTGAACACACACACACACACACACACACACACACGAACACACCATCTATTATGGAAGCTGAAAAGACGACTTGCAACATGCCAGTGTCACCGCGTGCACACTGCTCACAGCTTCTACTTACAACCCAAACAATAAAAAAAAAGACAATGATGCGACAGGCCTCATGCTGTGTCTTTGGCGGCCTACTTACAATTAGCCAACTGGCAGATCAGCAAACCAAAGCTGTTATTTTCAGAGCTGGGCTCCTCTGTATTATCACCAAGGACAGAGTGTGATGGCATCTGACAAAACAGCCAGTCGGACGAGCCTCATATTTTCAAACAGTCGCTGTAATTAAAGACAAAATCTGCCATTAGCTGTGTGTTCTCTCTAAACTCCTCCTGACGTGCAAAGGAGTTGGATAGGCAAGGATTCACTTTCTATTGTTCCTCTGCCCCATTCTCCCTTTATTTTCATCCTTTCATCTGTTCTTATTGTCATGGTAAAGGAGCGAACAAAATGTACGGTAATGCTAAAAAAAACATACAAGCCAAGCCCTGGCGCTCTTGGCTCGCCTGCGGATCTCCATCCATCTAAAGAGGACTTCATGTTGGGCCGCCCTTCAACAGAGCATGAGGTGCAATCGGTCCAACCCACCGGTGTGTTTATTATTATCTTTGATAAGGAATGTAATTAATGGGCGAGTGCATTGCGACCTTCTAGGACTTAATAAAAGCCTCCCTGCATGGGGTCTGAGTTGTGAAAGGTTTTATGCAAGATTAAACAGATTTTGATGACATGGCTGCTAATGAGGGTGACACGAGCTGCATACTGTTAAAGGGAAGCCAACCACTGAATCTATTTTTATCACTATGATGACCATTGATCTCCTCTGTTGTCCCCCTTCAAGGCAAATCAGCCTGCCACAATTGGACACAATAATCGCACATGGCCTCTGTTCTTACCTTGCATTGTATAAAATATGGAAAAAAAGAAAGTCAAGCAGGTCACATGAAGAGGCCCAAGTATTTGAAAAGTGGCAGATCTTCACCAAGCTTGTGATTAAGCTACAAGTGCTTCAGCGATTTCTACCAAGAGAAAAAAGACCTTTCAATCAGCAAAACACTGTGTACACGAGGGCTGCAGGCGCTGATTGAAGGTTGAAACATGTAGTTTAATAGCCACAAGACCCAAGAGAGAAAAAGACCCCACCCTCTCGAAAGGGCTTTTGAATGTGAGAAAACTCATCTTTATTCTGTAGTCCATTACCAGAGTGGCTTCAATGAAAACCATCGCTCTAAACACACCCTGCATTTCAGCTGTGTGCCTGACAGTGGCACCTGCATTTTCACATTATGATGAATAAGCAGACCCTCTGAGAGCTAACAATGTCTCCTCTCAGTACACAAGGCTCCTTAGTGCCAAAACACTGGTGAGGGGCCTCAATGTGCTGAATGAGATACAACAGTCACTTTGGCAGCCGTCCTGACAATAACAGGGGTCCACCTCCCTGCACTTCTCACTATAGCAGTCCTTTCCTTTATGCATTCCTCATTTATGCTCAATATTTTACTGGCTATTTAAATGGTGTCGCCTATGGCTGGTGACACGGGTGCTGGCAGAAAGCAAAGGCTCCCTCCAGTAAAAGCAGCCTGACTACCAGCCTGTCAGAGCCAGCAGATGACATATCGCGGCAGGGAGAAGCGTGAGACACTGGGCCCCTGTGAGCTGCAAGATCTGGAGCTGACCCAAGTTAGACAGCTCATCCCTGAGAGGGAGGGTGAGGTTGGTTTACACAGTGTCAGGTAGCATGACTTTGCCTGACATGCCCAAAACTAATGGAACCATTCTAAAACCAAAGCTAAATTTGAATAGCCCTGGGTTCACAGCAGTGTGACTCATTGCTAGAAAACCAATATTTATTTTGGCTATTTTGTCACTTTGAGGTTTACAAAATGTGGGTAGAAGTTGCAGAAATAAAAAAGATACAGTCGCCTCAACCAAGGTTACAATTGAAAGTCCCAAGTCAAGCTTTAAGCTGACCACTGCAAAGACATTTTCACACAGGAGTGGTGCTATTGCAGGATTACCCCGTCCATAATGCACTGACGAGAATGCTAAACCAGTTCTGGCACAGCACAGTTCAGGATTCATGAAGTTGTGAGGAAAGGTCCTGTATGACTGCGTGTGGAAGGACACCTGTCAACGTTGTATGCCATAGGGAATAGGCAGCTATTGATTTTGCCAGCAAACTCGGTGAAGGAGCTTTGTAGCGTGTAGGGCAGTCAAAGACGTGGACTGATACACCCACTGTTAGCCTGCACGTCTCCAGGGGATTGACCAGGATGGTACAGAAGAGGATGACACAGTGGAGTCCGTCCTGGTGGAGTCGTAAGCTAAAGACTTAATGTGGGTCGAAGCAAAAAGACAAACCAGAGAAAGTCAAGTTTTATTTCAATGTCAAATATGTATTTTTTTCAATAGTTTGCATTCAAATATACATATTTAATTTCATAGAAAAGATACTGCTTTTGTTGAAAAGGGAAACAGAACAGAAAATATGGGCAACAACACAGACACCATACATAAAGAGTCTGGAACAAGAAGCATCAAGCTGATATTTGAACATTTTTAATCAATACATTTAACACATTTAAAACTGACTATGTGCTGCAGTCCACTGTGTTCCCCCTTTAATTGCTGTGGGTTAAACTCCTGAATGTACTTAACCATCTGTCAGGTTTCACGAGGGCTGCACTGACATTTAAAAACACCCATTTACTTTACCCCATACACAAGAGCACTGTCCCTTGTGTTATCAAACTAGGCTGGGTGGATATGTGACAAGCTGCTGGTGTGCTCTCAACACAAAAGGTTCAATGGCAGGAGACACAAGTAGGAGTTTGTACAATAGTAGTTTACAGGTATTTCAAACTCAAAGTCTACCAGATATCCAACTCATGCCAATAATAGAATGCAGGTTTTCTTTATGTAACCAAAATCTGACCCTGATTTACACCAAATCATTTCAAATTATAATATATCTGATGATTATCAGATTACACCCTGAACACTGCTATTACTCCATATAATTCTGTGATCAAATAAAGCACATTATGTCACCTATAGAAAGATGAATAGATAGGTAAACCATATGTAGTATTTTTCTGCATTTATCTTTGGAATATGTTGCAGTTTTTTTACTGTGCTCTAAGTATTACTATTTTTACATTTTGTTAAATTGTAACATTTTAAAATGATGTAGTGATATATTCAGGTCTCCCTTAAAAATGGGCTTGTATTTAAATATACTTTAAAAGGTGAGATCTGACCAACAAAATACTTGTTGCAGCTTCTTGTGAGGAATATCACACTCACGACACACACACACCTTGCTGATCATGTGGCATTGGGTGTCATTACTCTCAGCATCTCAAGATGCCCTCAGGTCAGCTGCAACAATCTGTTTATGTCTCTGGACTCTGAGTGTGTGTGTGTGTGTGTGTGTGTGTGTGTGTCTGTGTGTGTGTGTGTGTGAAAAAGAAAGTGAGAGATGGAGGGAAGCTGAGGGACAGTGAGTAATGGAGGGGGTGAGAGAGGGAGAATAATGAAAACTGTCAGTCCACAGAGGGTACCACATGACTCCTAAAGCTTCGCCCTGATTCCTACACTTCTAACACTCCGAGCGACTCTGACATTTGAGCATTCAGCTTGACAAAATTACAGACTGCAGTGCTCTAAATATTTTCTCTGACTGTTTAATCAACACTGTCAATCTTTCTTGTTGTCCTATAGGAATCCTGGCTTTCAAATAGCCCATTGGATTGTATCTTTATGAACAAAGAGATCAGATTGTTTCTATGTTGACTAACTACTTTCTAGTATGTTATAATACAGTAATAAAGATGTACCCAGCATTGTTCATATTCATTTTTGTAATTACTGATAATGGAAATGAAAATGCAGAAAATGCTTCTTTCCTGTCGAACCCAGCAGGTTTCATTATGTTGATTGGTTTCATTTATGCTTAATTTGACTACTGCAGCTGGTTAATTGTTTATTTATTCAAAATGAGTTAAAAGCAGTGAAATAAATGAAATGTTGGACCATGGCCCAAAATAAGTTGAGATCTCTGCTGAGATCTTCTTCTAAGTTATCTCAGTTATTTTAACACACCTGCGAATGGCTGTGTCCCATCATCTGCAAGGGCAATTTGAGGAGAAAAAAAAAACATATATTGGACATGCAGTGCATATAAAAACCATCAATTCTGCACTGGAGTTTGGTACAGTTTGTGTGCTATTCTCATTTGGCCTAAGGGTGGCAGTGTTGTTTTACCATTTAGCTGCTCACTGCTGAAGTCTTGCACTTCTATTTTTATAGTACTGTTTCCTATAAATGAGAGATCACGTTAATATGGAGTAAAGTCACATTTCACTCATATAACCTAGATGGAGAAAATCATATCTTTAAAGAAAACCTGTACCCAATTTCCCTAAAAATGCAAATTGCAAGAATATAAAATCATTTGATTATCTTGAATTACAACGTAGAGGACCTTCTATTTTTTTTAAAGGCATGGGGAAATGTCATATGAGCATCAAGTACCTCTCCAATAAGTAGATTTTACTAATAATGACACTGGATAATTGTATGAATTGCACAGAGGTGTACAGTGGTACTCAAGCAGCAAAAGAGGCTCTTGAAGCAGCTCATGCAGCACACAGCAGGGGGCAAACCAGCGCCTGGAATAAACTGCTGCTCATGGATAGAATAAGAGAGATCTGTTTCTGTGTGTTAAAGCATATTATGTATACCAACATGCATGAATATGTGTGTATTTGTTGAGAGACAGGGGACATTCCCCCTAAACCCAGTCCAATCAGCTCTGCTTTTCCCCTGAATTAACCATTTCCTTTAACGACCCACTGAATTCTGATCAATCTTTCATAGCTCACCTAATTTACAAATACCTGATCAGGTTCCACCGAGACACCGACAAGAAGGAGGCCCGTAAGCGCCATTGCATGATTTGCACATTCAAAAGCTCTGCCGCCTCACAAATCAAATTTTCATAGAACATCACCTTTAGGAAGGGAGAGATTTCTGGCACTGTGTTTTCTCTGTGCCTGCGTGTGAGAATCTTCCTGCCGAGTGATTTTCAAATTTTCAGTGTCACATCTGTGACTTTGTACTTTGCCAGTAAAGGATGAATTTAATTTTGCATGAGTATGCTTACGTAAGTTGGAGCTGGGGAGTGAGTGAGTGAGGGAGTGAGTGAGGCGAAGACCAAGTTAAGGGGATATTTTTCTGTAAAAAAAAAAAGTCAAAATTAATTAAAAAGATATCATCTCCCTATGCCTCAATGGAAATGCTGGAGCTAATTCAAACACCTTCCAAGTGTTGACCTCAAATGCTGTTCAAAGTAACAAACTGTGATGAAATTTCTAACCAAAATATGAAATAAAGCTCACGAAGTGTTGCTCGTCTTGAAAGATAAAGAAAACAGCAATGCCAAGGACTTACAGTATTCTGCACAGTCTGCTGACCGAGCCGGAAACTCTCCTACAAGTTCAAATGATGATCATTTGACTTTTTGACTTTGTCAAAGTAAAATGACCAATCTCACTTTGACTTAGGGAGACATGAATATTGCAAAGCACTGCTTTGAACAAGGGCGCCAATAAAAGCTGCAAAGCCCATCTGCTACAATGACATATGGCGAGCCAGGAGACGACGTAAGCTCTCCCATTGTCTTTGTGTCTCACTACTCTCCTATCTTCGCCTTTTGTAATGGTAATCAAAGATTCACTCTGAAGAGACACTGGCAACATTCAGCGTATTGTTTGAAAAGTTGAATTCAGAGGACTTGTACAGAGCAGCTGTAATGAGTCCAAAGTTGGAGATGAGTGCTGTAGAACAACGTCTTTTCTCTATCTCCATCTCTCTTCCCCTCTCTTTCATAGCGCTCTCCTTAATCACCCTTCAACCCAGCAGACCTGCCATTCCCACTGCACACCTCTCCAGCCTGCCAGCTCTCCTGGCCCCCACCATTCCTTGTACACTCTTTGATGTGTTCTCCAAAAATCGGCATACCTTGAGTGCCGGAGAGCAGTGTGACAGGGCCTTCCACTCATCCTTCCCTGTCTCCTTTGTGATTAATTCACAAGACCAAAACAGTAACTTCCTCTGACACTAATTTCCTATGTAACATGACATCTCTGTAGTTGGCAGGGTGGGTAGGTCCAAGGATGCCTGAATGCTGAATTCTTTCCTGTAATAAATCATTAGTCATTAGGGACCTATGTGCCCTAAATGACTTCAACAAATGAACTTGTCTGCTTTAATAAGACCTTCCATTACCTGAATATATCCTGTTTAAAGGCAAAAGAATATAAAAGTTAAATGGCGCAGGGGTATTTTTTCCGGAGAGCTGGTTGCAAAAATAACAATAAAATGAATTAAGTTGAATAAAGTGTGATGAAATTTGAATATTTGTCTTAAATATACAGTAATTTACTACAGCTATTGTTTGATTTTATCATTTTTAAAAGAGAATAAACTGGTTTTAGTTGTATTTTTAGAAACAGCGTGTATTTCCAAGCCTCTGGGTGTACTTTTCCCATGGCATTAATTAGAATTAAGAAAACTTCTTTAAGCAGCCTAGTTGGGACGGAGTCTAAGAGACACGTTGACTGCCAGGATAAACGTGATTCTTCAAGTTTGGTGGAACGCCATTTCCTTTCTAGTTTTGGCAATGTTTGTTTTAGTTTACGGGTTGTACCATGGAGCTATCCTCTATTTTCTTTTTTGGAGGGGCAACAGTCGAGTGTCATTCTCAGTGAGCCTGCAGCACTATCAACAACATGATGAACCTGAGAGTGACTAAAGTTACTATAGGAGTCATCTGTTATATTGAGACATGGCGTCAAATGAAATGCTGATGGAATACTTTCCTTAAATTTAGCTACAGCACTGTCAGACATCTAGTGTAGGAATGATTGCCTAATGACATGTAGTCCAGTAATAGAAATTTAAAAGTAATTAAATAATGGTCCAATAAAAGGATTCTGTGGAAAGACTATTAGATGTTCAACCTCTATGCCATAGACCAGACCAAGGTCGAGGATGTGGTTAAAACAGTGAGTGGGTTTATGTACACTCTGACAGGAGCCAATCGAATCTAATAACGAGATAAATGCAGCACTAAGGCTGTCATGTTCTACATCCACATGAATATAAACCTCACCTGCAATAATCACTTTTTCTGTTTTAAGGACTAAACCTGATAAGAACTCTGAGAATTCAGATAAAAATGAGTGTGGTTCAGAGTACAGGCGCTCGGTACACTGTAACAAATAGAATTGGTTGCAGTGTTTTCCAGGTTGGGTGTGAAAGACTAAGAACAAGGCTTTGGAACGAGTAATAATATAGTTTAATGGTGGTGCTCTGGTGGTGCGCTACTGACTGGAGAACATCATACTATATATATGCAATGAATGTTGATACAAGACTTTTTATTTTTTAAGTGTTAAGTTTGTATTCTACTTGCTAATGTTACCACAAATTACTAATCATTACTTTTATATGTATATGTGCTAGAGCTTCTCTTCCAAGCCCCTTAAACTTTGATTATTCTTTTTTTTTTAATCTGGCCTTAATTTTCCTTTGGTTCAATGTTTACCATCATTTGAGGACCTACAGTAATCCCTGACTGCTGTTTGTGGGGTGTTTTGCATTCAAGCTCCGTAAATTGAACCTAGAAATCATTTTCCTGTGTGTGTTGTATTTAATCAAATAAAAGCCACTCTGAAAAATAACAAATAAAACACAAGGCAAAACTAAAATGCCATCGTTTTAAAATCTGCATAATCTCAATTTTCACATTATTAATTGCATCTCTACTACACAGAGTCATGCCATACCACTGCTGTGGCTCAGCTTCTCTTTTAAAAGCATCGCTGTTCTTACTGCAGTGTGTTAAAACAACATTTACTTGTTTTTAGGTTAAACTGCTGGAGATTTGGGGTTTGCCCCTTTGGGTGTGTGTTAGAGAGCAGCGCTGCTGCCAAAGTGAAGAAAAAATTATTCTCTACAGTGAAATTAAATGAAATATTTAAAGATCTGTTGTCAAAATAGGCACAATAAGGAAAATAAGGCCTGGGTTAAAATAACCTAAACTATCCTTCACCTTCTAATGATTTATAACAAGTTAAACTGATTCTCACACCAGCCTGTGGGTGAGTAGTAAGAATGGGCACATAAGTTACAAATAAGGAAGAGAAGAACACATATTTACATAGTATACGAACTTGCCAGATAATTAAACCTAAGCAGGCGTTGAAAATTAAGTGCAATCCACTGCCAATTAACTCATTAAGTAATACTTCAGGGGCTTGACTCTCTGACTTCTGACCCTTGACACAAAGGAGCCAAAACACTTAATTATGCCTAGAACTTTCTAAAGTACTTGAACAGAATAACAACTCTTCTCCACTCATTTCTGCCTCGAAATGTAAAAGACATGAGAGACACTTCCTCTGCTCTGTGATCTGGACAGACCAGCATCTTGCTTCCTTTTGTTGGCTGAGGATGAATTCTGAGAATTGAGTTCAGTTGAATTGTTGTTGCTGTACTTCAGTAGAATGAATCCAACGGTTTAAGTAGGTGTCTAAATATGACAAATACAGTGGTAATGAAATGGATGTTGATAAGCCCTAAGTAAGCATCGATGATTGTAATCATTGTAGAAGTAACTAATTATAGTAGATTGTAACTAATTATGACCACATGTGGAACTAATGAAACAGATGAACAGTATATTTTCCATTTATTCAGCATAAAGACCTTCTAATTTTCTAAGTACAACTGTGATGTTTACTTATTACTGAAATGTGTACTTATTAAATACCAAGTCGTTTCTTAACTTATTAGTATACTGTTTCAGACTTGTGTAGACACAGTGAGACAGCAGAGGTGTCAATTGTGCAAGACAATGCTTCTTAATATGGATCAAATGTAGCTTGATCATATATTGTACAATCAGGGTGGAGTATTTAATTACACTATAATAATATTCACTGTAAATTCAGAAAAGAGCCTATGTTGTCTATATAAAGTTATTTTCCTCTACTGTTCTTAGATTTACTCTCAATGCTATCTGAACACTAACAAAAGGTAAAAATGCTTGCTGTATCATAGATATGCTTTAACAATAACTAAACAGTCCATCAATCTGCTGAAAACGAAGAAATGAAAACTGAGGTCCGTTCAATAGCAGTTATGCTGCCGACAGGTTTCTTATGTTAATGTTGGTGCTCGGGGAGATCAGCTGATTATCAGCAGGTTCTACAAATGACCCCGTAATCCTGCATGACCATGGAAGTTTATCCATTTATGTGCTTGAGTATGTAATAATCTTTGTTTTAAGCATTCATGTATAATTTCAGGAACCAAATTGTTGCCAGAACAGGAAAAAAAACTGTATGTAAGCCCTTCAATTATTCATAATATTAACCCTATTAAAGTATGAAAGATTTAAGAAAATAGAACAGGTCATGGTTCCCTTTGGAGCTGTTTTTAATTAAGAAATAACCATGATTTAATGGCATAGTGCTATTCTGCCCTTTCTAGCTTAGGGCTGACATTTGGCTAACTGGGTTTTAAACTATACAGCTGTTTTGGGGTGGATGAAATGACATAATCTCCTGTCCATGTCGCGGTAACTATGGTGATAGCTAAGGGAGAGCTGTCGACTTCTTTGAACAGAGTGACCCCTAAAAAGAGTCAAGATGGCAGAGCCACTGTTAATAGAGAGGGCGGATAAGTAGAGGTAGTGAATGTGAGTGTCTTGTTGGTGAAATGGAAGGCTGCACTGGAACAGCACAACAACACTGTGTGGGTGGTAAATGTGGAAATGCAAAGAAAAACACAGCAAAGAGCAGAGAGCAGGGGAGAAAAAACATGTCAGTGGATAAAAGTTATTGTTGCATGACGTCAACTCTCTGCTTTCTTTCAATGGGCTCCAATTAAACCTGGAGCCAGAAACTGTACTTCTCCTGCCCTGGCAATTGCACAGACATCGCCACAAGCATAGAAATCCAGCCTTATCTGCTTTAATTCCTGAATTACATTCAACATAAAGTTCTGCTATAGAAAGTGAATGGAAGAGCCCTGGTACATGAACTAATCTGCCAAAACCGCTGCTAACTAGCTGAATGTGTCTGTGAGGTGGAAGGTCCTGCAACATGTTACATATAACTGAGTCTATTGGCAGACATTCTGTGAAAGCTTTTCCTGCTAGGAGTGCACTTAAAAACATGTATTTCTTTCTTTTTGAATGAAGACGTGGACGAGTGAGGAATACTGACGATGCTGCAAAACCTGCTTTCATTTTGTTTTATTATGACTCTTGCTTCTGGGCAAAACTTGTGGCAAGCATGGATGAGATGGTGGAGGTGGTGATTGCGGGGGGGGGGGGGGG